>JAPTGZ010000023.1:33517098-33533973 GCA_029814645.1 Fowleria isostigma | reverse complement strand
TATATATATATATATATATATATACATACATATATATGTGTGTCTATGAATGTATGTTTGTATATATGTAATGAGAATTTCACATAGTCTGTTCACCTTAATAAGATATATTTCCTGTGTTTCTCCCATATTTGATCAAATGTATTATTTTGGAGTCTGTTGTAAAAAGTGATTTGCTTCATCACATAAACAAAGTAAACAATTTCATGTCAATCTGTCAGGGTTGGGGGCAATTATATTTAACAGTTTTTTAATAATAACTTTCCAAGCTACCATACTTAACATACCCCACCAAAAAAAATTTGTGTCCATATTTGTGTCCAGTGAGCACAGTTACAACATAAGCACAGTTTCAAAAAATTTGGACAAAATTGAGTTTATAGACCATTTCCTTAACTGTGATGATGATATGTTGTATAGTGTCCCATAGAAAATGATGAGTCTCAAAAAAACCAAGGTTTTGTGACAAATCTGTTGAGGCGTACTCATTTATGCTGAGCACTGTAAATATTTACTATTTCCCCGTGTGCTTCCATGCAATGCAAGGCACAGGGGACTATTGTTCATCAGACTGACTTACGACTTATACAAAAAAAACGTTGGCAAATAACGCGGCCCAGAGCGTTGGAAGTAGACCAAAACATATTCCAACAAAAATGTGCAGCCTGGTCTCAAAAGATGTGCTATTATCTGAATTAACATTCTGATGCAGGGATTTTGTTAAAGTTATAAAAAACCTGCTAAATTTGCCCATCTGAAATGAATTGGGACATTTTCAAGTGGCTACCATTCTCACACGATTGATCCTAAAATTATTATGTCAATACAAAAAATCTCCGGCTTGGCTCAAAGATTATCTATGTTGTCTTGTCTCGTATGTTTTTCGCACACGAATGCAATCAAAAACCCTATTCCTTTTCAATGGGAACAACATAAAAGTTCTATCCATTACTTATACGTTTACTTAGAAACTTCATTTAAACTTTAAAATGCAGCCATTTTTGTCGTCTCTTCAGGAATGTGTTTATTTATGTCATAAATAACTTGTACATACAGTACTAACACAATGTACAACATAACTTTAAGAAAAATAAGCGTAGTTCTTTTTAACCAGTCTTTTTGGTATTATTTCTCTTCTATTTATTTTATGTGCTTGAAATAAAAAAATAAACTAACTAATTTCTTGCTTTTACATCACACTTAGCCACAGGTCCACCAATCTTGCAAGAGGCAAACACATGGGTTACATTTCCTTCAGGAAACGAAGGAAAATCTAGTTTTCTCCGTTCTGCAGCTTAGACGTCGGGCTGGGAATAATGTCCAAAACTGATCCTGATCTCTTTTTGGGCATGTTTTGACAGACTGGGTGAAATTGGGAGTATGTGTCTAACTTACATGTTTTCATGTTCCTTTATTTTTGTTTTCCTGTCCAGTGTGGTGTGCGAGATTGGCCCTTATGACCCACAAAGAACACATTGGGGTGCAGTGGAAGTGGAGGTGAAAGGAGAAAAGAGAGGAACATCCTCCTTGCACTTCACCTACAGGGTAATGCTCTTGCCTGTAATCGCACATTCTTCAGCTGCACATTTCCTACTGAGATGAAAATCAAGACATCTAAAAGCTTTCAGCAGGTTTTGTTATTTTATTGCCTCTTGTGTTTTCCATTTTCTAACGGTAGAGAGCCCCTTATCAAAACATACCAAGCGAATGTGCAAACACACCACCCTAATATATTGGCAAGTTAAGCTCCTAGATGCTGTCATATTACAATGGTAATGCACTGTATGATAAGCTAGAATGTGAACATGTTCCTCTTTAACCAGATGCTGTGCAGTAGGCCCCTTTTCTCTCTAATACTTTAACAGGCTACAGCGTAGATATTTAACTGGCTTTTCCCATCTCTGGCTCCGCTAAAGCTTCCCACAGGGGAGTGCTCTGCCTAACTGTTTGCTCAGCAAATTACGGCAGATGTGGTACTTGTATGTGTGTGTGAATGTGTCTTTGTGTGTGAATGTTTCCAATAGAGAGGGGAAGATCAAGGAGGGTGAGAAAATCTGTGTGTATGACAAGGCACTGTATCTGCCTGTGTTACTCTTTTGAGTGAGTGTGAGTTCGCCTGCAGGCAACTCTGACAACTCTGTATTCTCTGCATTCACTCTGTATATCTTGTAACCTCTTCTCCCCTCCAGGACCCAATTCTTGAAGCAGTGAAGCCTGCTAGGGGTCCTAAAGCTGGGGGCACCCTCATTACTATTTCGGGGAAATTTCTGGACACTGGCAGTAAGGATGATGTCCAGGTTACCGTCGGAGGAGTGGACTGCTTTGTGTAAGAATTTCTCGTCTTAATAATTGTCATTCACCCCAAAGACCAATTCTTCCTCAATTCAGTGTCTTCAGTTGATAAGTGCTACTTGTTATTCATACATTGTATTCTATGCAAATTCTACAGTATGCAGACTTTGAAGGCTGCAAAGTGATTTTTTTTTTCTCCCCCAATATTCCTGAAGCAAAAATGGACTTGACCTTAACTTTGGTGTCATAATCAGTATTTTTTCCAACTATTTGCCTTCACCATGAATGTTGTGTTGCAACCGGTCCATGGTGACATTTTATGCAGAGGTTACAACAAAATAACGAGCTAGAGAAGCAGCAAAGCCAGGATTTAACAATCTGTCAGGCTGCTGCCATGTTGGCTTCCACTGCACTGTGACCTTGTGCGACCCCACTTCCCTTCCTCCAGCCAGCCAAGGCTGAATTATGTCCTTGTCTTGGCAGGGAGCAGTTCGGAGAAGAGATCACCTGCAGAACTGATGCCTACCGAGCGGATAAGGTCCCCTCTGACCCTCTTACCATCACAATGAAATATGGAAAGAGTACCACAAAAAGCATCCCAAGTGCCTTCCAGTTTTTGGAAAACCCCACTGTGCTAGACCATAACCCCAAAGGAAGCTTTGCCTGGTCAGTTTTATCTTTCTTGTGTTTCAGTTCTCATTCACGTGTTTGTCTCTGTTTTTTTTTTGTTTGTTTTTTTATTGAACACATGCAGATTATAAAATGCAAAAAAAAGATATTGTGATTTTTATGTTTTTTTTTGCAGTTATTACTATATGGGTTAAAGTGTTAATAGGAATGGAATTTTTTTATTTTCATTATCACTTAAAAATACAAAAACGATGATTGCCAGGGTCTTTTCCAGAGACGCATCCTCCCTTTTGTCAAGAGCAGGGGCATCAAACTCATTTTAGCTCAAGGACCACATACAGCCTAATATGATATACAGTCACAGAAAAAATAGTAGACCACCCTATGTTTTCTTCAGTTTGTTTATTTTAATGCCTGGTACAACTAAAGATACATTTGTTTGGACAAATATGTTGATAACAACAAAAATAGCTCATATGAGTTTAATTTAAGAGCTAATATCTATCCATTTCTCATGATTTTCTTGATAATAACCAAACTCGCATAAGTTCTGACATCAATATCTATGGCATTGTACTGACAAAAACAGTGCTTTTAGACATTCCATGTTTTCTTTACTGTCTGTTTTAGCCACATGATACACACAGGAGTTAGTACTTGATTGCATAACCATTGATGACTTTTGATGGTCTTATAATTTTTTCCGCGTCTGTAAAGTGGGCTGGACCAGTAAAATAATATAAATAATAGGATAAGGACTTAGAAATAATGTCAACTCTAAATTTTTCTCTCTGTTTTTGAGTGAAAAGAATAAAATTCCATAATCTGTTTATTTATTTATTCATTTATTTTGAATATAACATTAAAAAATCAAAACAACAAAAGATTTATATAAAGAACAAAAAACATTCAAAAAGGAGTGAGATGAAGTTTGACTTATATAGTCCCTCCCTTTACCCCATCCTTCTACTTATCCTAAATTTCTATGTCAGATCCCATAAGTAATTCAAAAAATCCTACACATAGCAGACTAAATTCTAAGCACAAAGCACAAAAATGCTATACATGTTAATAAAGAATGTTAATGAATAAAGTAAAAACTAAAAGGAAAAACCAGAAAGAAAACAAAACACATGTAAGAAGGAAAAAATAAGATAAAAAAAAGATTACAGCTATGAACTGCACTTGTACATAACTGGCAATTTTAACAACATTATACCTTAGTTTATCATTTTTACATAAATATCACAGCTTACAGATCACAATGGATCTACAAATACACAAAACATTTAATAACAGGTAGAATACTGTTAAAATTTTATATACTTCTCATTAGACATTTCAGGTTGTTCATATTTATTGAGGTTATTCACATTTTTTGTAAAAGACTAGTCTGTAAATGTAAACATTTTTGTGTATTTTTTACTTTTTTACACTAAAACAAAGGAGAAAAATTGCAGTTCTCATTATTTCTAGGTTATTATGATAGTATTTTACTGTTCTGACCCACTTTAGATTGAATTGACCTAAAATGATTTTTGACATCCTTGATTATTAATGTCTTGAGTGTAATTTTTGCATTTCACAAATTCATCCCAGGAGCCAGATCGGAGCTTTTGGCGGGCTGGTTTTGGCCCTCGGGCTGCATGTTTGACACCTGTGGTCTAGAGAATATGATTTGTAGGTCAGCGCACTCTGTAACGCTACAATGCTTCATCTGTAATGAATGTCGTTATGCCCGTAGCTGCCTGGTTACGTGTTTGAAATAGGGAAGAAAATGTGGAAGACTACCCAATTTTTCTGTAGTTATCTGGGACTTTCTCCTGAAAAATAATGCTCACTTATAAATACAGTTTGAAGTCAATTTCTAGCATCTTTATACCACTTTATCTCTTAGATTAAATCGTGTACTTCTGGATTATTGAGAGTGAAAAATAGTGTATCAATAAAAGTCAGTGTGGGTCAGGACAGGAAATAATTATTAGAAGAATGGTAGTTTCATATTTGGAACATACAGTATATGCAATAAAGTAATTGAGTCTCTATTTTTATTGGAACTTAAAAGTCGGTGTAAGCACATGGGAAATTGTAGTGCTGCATCTCTAGCAGTGTTGATAATCTGACATTTTTTCTATTCTTACTCATGTAATGATAGCATTTGACTCATCACCTGCAGAGCTTTTCTTGATTTTCACTTTAGCGAGAGACAAGTTCAAGACAAATGTTTGAGATGGTTAAGTTTCATGTTTTTTGAAAGTAGTAAAAGGCTCACTCTTTCTGAAATGATTGCTTTTTGTCCTGCTGAAGTATGTGGCTCCAAAATCTATAAAGGGCAGGTGGCCAGGATGCCGAGAGAAAAATGCTATCTCGTCAACAGCCTTAATGGACAAAGAACAAGAAGACTGTGTCACCAAATACCTCACTATCCCCTTAAACATCTTATATATTATTGATTTTAGAGTAGAGAATTAAAACATTAATGAAGAAAATACATGTTTAGTTGACATAACAAGGTCAAACAGAGCAGTAAGCAAGCTTCTAACTGTCGGAAACCTTGGAAAAGGCTACAAATGCCAGGAACCTTTATCTTTTTTAAAAATGTGTTTGTCCTCGGAGGTTTAGTGAAAATGTGTGTTCAGAATATTTTCACCGCTGCTTTCTGGCTAAAGGGGATACAAATGCTAGTCTTTGATGTTGTAACAAACTGCTTGATGATTGCTGAAAATGGATGCATTAGAGGGTTACTTTGCTTTTCAGTGCCGTTGAAGGCACTATGCTACGTGAGTTTAGACACAGACTGGAACAACAGACAACCAGATCCTGTAGGCTGCTCAAAGGATAAACTAATTTGTTTTCATCTCCAGTGAAAACGGCCCCAGGTGCAATTTAAGAACCATATCTGGCCTCAGCTAAGAGTCCCCAAGACCTCATGCTGTACTTACGTTAGTTGCAGAAACATTAGCTTTTACCATACGCCCTTTATCATGTTTTTTCCAATGTGTTAGTGGTGGGAGAAACATCGTGGTTACTGGCTCTGGCTTTGACCTGATCCAGACTGCACTCATCGAGGTAAAGGGAGACAACTCGTATGCCATAGAGGTAAGTCTCCTCCATTTCACTTTTTAACTTCTATTCCATAATCACACCATTTTCTCAATTATTTCTAACGGTCTCTCTAACCACCTCTCTAAATCTGGATTTATACTCGCGTAGACGTCACGCATCAATACATATGCCATCATTTTGGACAGTTTGCCCACAGAGCCTTGACGTGCACCTCTTCAGATTTTAACTACATGGCACAGTAACGCAGAGACACCGCCAATTAATGATCACGTGACCCCGGGACTATACAAGAACAAATGTTGTAGTGCTCCGTCATATGTAGTTCATTATGTTGTGTTCTTGTCTGTTCCTTTTTGTTATACACAACACTCTAGAGGAGCAGAAAGGCCAGAGGAGTATAAAACAAAGGACAGAATGAAAAGAAGCAGTATCTGGATGTATCTGAATACTTTTATATCGTACAAGTCTTTTTGCTTTGTGTAACAGTAGTTTAACAAGCAAGTGGGCGGGGTTATTGGATTGTTTCATAACTATGTAAACACAGTAAGACAACTGGGTACAGCAATTTGATATTGGAACATACTTCAGTCGAGTCAAGTTGAACTGAGCCAAATGTACCGGATCAATGAGAAGAGCCCAAATTCACATCACTAGTATGTATTTGACAGTTACGGAGCACCCCCCCTACCCTCCCCATAACCCCTTTTCACTGTACCGAAAACATACTAAACTGAATTTTTTTTCTGTATCGTTACACCCTTATCTAACAAGAGATTATTTTGGGGGACTTTTGACTGCTTTCCACATGTCTTTCTTGCAGAGAGTTTCTTCTTTTCCATCTGTTCCACTCCTCACAGCAGCAGTGCTATCCATCGATCTTTTCTACATCTCATGAGCCCAAGACTAGAGTGGTGATTCATTCAAACTCTGTGAAGCATTTCCACTGTTTGAGCATGCACACACATATCTCCACTCCTACTTGTTTCCTCTGATCAGTGAGATCCCACAAGCCAGTATTACTTCCTCTCACTTTTTAAAGTATAAACCTGTAGAATTGCAGATAGCAGCACCACTGTTTTCACCCTTACCAAAATATAACTATGTTCCTGCTCCAGCTCAATCAAATCAAATGGGCTCTGCCAGGGAACTTGAAGGAATAGCGCACAGCTTGCCGGTGCTTACCCCCCAGTGTACTGGTCGGTGTTAAGCAGTGGCAATTTTGTTCATTTCATTTTAAGGGCTAAATTTAATACCAGCATTAAGGTTGCAGAAGATTATGCCACTATGTCGCTCTTCACTACTTCACTTCCAGCCAAGTCCCTGGTCCCCGCTACCCAGGGACAGGGGAGATTTGAAGGGACTTCTGGCTGCCGCAAACTAGCAGCAGATGTAGAATGTTATCTCAAAGACCTTGGCTGGTCAACGTCATAAGCTTTTCTTGGTTTAAGTCTAGCCACTGAACTAGACCCAAATATTTGTAGTCATTATGGCTGCTAGCCTGCTGTGAAAACATGTTGATTATATTGCAGGTCAATTAGTGGCACAAGGCAGTGATGTGTTTTTGCTTTGAGGACCCTCCAGCATCTATTTGTAATTTTTTTTGTGTACATTAGCTGTTAAAATGTAGTCATTTAAAATCAAGTGAAACTGAAACACTCACCGTATGCATGTACATTGCATGCATGCATGTTTAACAACAGGGTTAGAGGTCAACTGATGATGGATTTTTAAGGCGTGACATGGCAGACAGTGGTCAATTTTAAGATTTTGGGCTAGTTTACTCCTTCAGTATGTGTTCTTTCGAGCTGTTTATAAGGAAAACGTTTAAAATATACATTAAGATGTTTATTTTATTACAGTACTACTGTTATTACAGTATTACCAAACTTAGCAGTATTCTCAAGATATTTACAGAGGGAGTTGTTAATAAATCATTCCTAGTCTAATTTATGTGACATTTTAATCTCAAAAATATCGTGAAAATCAACTTTTTTTTTTAAGGCTATGGACAGTATATTTAGATTTTCTAAGTAATGAAAGCAGAAATCCTTTAGTCCCTGTGTAATTTTTTTCATCTTTTGCGTGAACAAAATTTAAAAATTATCTTGCACCTGGCTTTATCATATGTTCAGATTTTTTTTTACTGAAAATATATGCAAAATTATGCATATTTAATGAGATAATGCATAATTTGCATAATTAAACATACAAATTTCAAAACTTGTAATATATTTTTTTCATACTTGTGTAAGTAATCACCTGAGGATGTTTTATGGTGATATCTATTATTTAAAATTTTTACCCAAGTCACCTGTAGTGTCTCACCTTAAAGCCCAATGTAATAGCTGTAGTTTAAATTAGGGAAAAGTCAATAACCCATTCATTGCCCAATATGATCCCTATCCCTCCCAACACACTTTTAGAACTTGGAGGAGAAATATCAGGGGGAAAATGCTGTATATCTGCAGCTCTGTTTTTGGTATTCCAAAAAAAAAAAAAAAAGCAAAAACATGAAATGACATTGTGTGACACTGTTATGGTAAAGTGAAGCCATTTTTACAAGCCTCTGTAAGAAGGTTCTAATAGACTCTAATCAGCAATTGTAATTATAGTTGTTAGTCACATATTTAACCTGTCTATTTCTGAAAATGAATGCGATTGGCTAAAATCAAGGTGTCACCAGATAGATTTTGTAAAGTATGAAAACCTGGCATTAAGTTGATGTAGAACTCTCGTGTCCTCTTGGACTGATGTAATAATAAGTTAATAAATTATGCTGAAAGTTATTATGGAATTTTTATTGATTCTAAAAAGCTGTCAAATTTAAAAAGGCATTATTTGTGTTTGTATTATTTACATTTCACCTTCACTGTTCATGTAAAAATCAAGATAATACATTTTTGGTATGTTATGTAAAATGGTTTCTGATTGTTCCTTTTATTTTATTTTATTTACGGTATTTATTTTTGAGGTGATGAAGAAAGTGAATTTCCCCCACAATATCAATAAAGTTTGTCTATATCTGTATATATAAATACCAAAATAATTAAATGTGAATTATGAATGAATATAGATCTAACTGTATAATACAGGTGGGAGTGAAATACTGTTTTTGCTTTTTGATCTGTGATCATTTATAAAGTTTACTAGTCTATTATTAGCCATCAGCCACCACTGCTGCCAACATCTGCCCATGCTGATAGTTTGTGAAATAGCCAATCAGTGCCTCCATCTCAAGTACATGTTCATATTTTTGCAGCCTTTGAACAGAAGCACATTTTTGAAAGTGCATTTTTAAAGATATCAACTCATTCCAACCAAGCTTAAAATATTGAAAAACACTTCCGAGTGCCACTGGCGACTCTCTTTCTCTGCCTTTTGAAAAGTTGAAAAAGCTATGTAGGAATCCGGCCACACAGAAAAGTGTCAGTGCTGTATTGAAACAATCAGAAAGTGACAGAATATTGCCATCGGTCCGGTTAATCAAAAACAAATAAGCCAAGCCAGAGGAGGAATGACTCAACATGATGACTTCTGATTTATCAGAGGCGGCAATTCTGCCATGGTGGAGTGAGATTTTAATAGTCCAACTGAAAAGATGTGCATAATTTACCTTTCCCATTGTGCCAAACCAGGCTTTCACCCACCAACCTCAAAACTCTCTTTGCTCACACATCAAAAACATTCTCATTTCCTCTCTCAAAAAGCTCTCAACGCCACTGTTTTACTATCTGTCAACATTGGAAATTATTGTTATATTCTCCTCCATGTTGTGTTTTCTTTTATTTGCTTTTACATATTATGAAGAAACATTCTAATCTTGTTTATTTCCATTTTTCTGTGTTTAATATGATCAGCATGCCCACACGAAGAATGACTCGGTCATCCAGTTCTGGTCTCCAACAGTGAACCATTCTCAGAGCCAGCACCTTAAAACATTCATCTACCTGGACAAATGGTTCAAGGAACTGAAACCTTTCGACTACCACCCCGACCCCACCTTTAACGACCTGCCCAAGAAGGTCATCACTGAAGCCAGCATCATCATCGTCACTGTGAGTACAGTCCACTCAGGCTCAGTGCTGTTCCTGAAAAGTCAGGCTCTTTGTACGAAGGAATTAAGAGGAATTGTGTTATTTTCTGTCTTGGAGAAAAATTGCTGAATTGCAGGAGGGTGCATATTTACAGTCTTTAGCTGCCTAAATTATTGTTGGGTCCATTAAAAACAAAAATTATGCAAGTGGTTGCACATTTAATACTTGAGCTTCGTTTTGAAAGTTAATTAAATAAAATGTACATTAGTGCTGAGGAAAAGCATACAATTATTAATATGAGCAGATAGAAAATGAAACTGCTAAAGGCAGTGCACTTGCTGGAGGCCTTTTCCACCATAACTCTGAAACAGGATATGTTATGTAAAAACAAAAAAAAATCCGTCATCTTCCTTCTTTTTCACGCTTTATAATGTGGTAAGTGTAATTTTTTCTATCTGCAAAACTGAGAGAGTTATGGACGAAAATGGGGCATCTTGAAAATCATAACTTTGTGTTTGACCTTTCTAGGTCATCCATGGTCAATAAAAATTGTTACCAAATGAAAGATCATATCCAACTTTCTATAAATCAATAATACAAAGTTAGTCGATATCCGTCTTATTTTTCAAGATAAAAGCTGTTTTCTGAATATGCAAATTAGGTGCTTGACCCCAACTTTGGCCTATATCTCAGCTGTACTTTAGCCTACTTTTGCCAAAAAGTAATCAAGTCAACTAGAGACCAAAGCCAATCATTTGGTCATGGTTTGATGTCAATAATGCTTGAAATGTGACCGCTAGAGCACAAACAGAAAGACCAACATAAGAACTGACCAGTATGGTTGCCCTCCTTCACAGAAAAGTACACTTTGTTGCTGGTATTAAATTAATTATGACATATATGTGCTAAGATAAGCTAATCATTGGAAAAAAAAAAGTACTAGAATGTCACAGTCAAATGAATACAATCCAAATAATCAAGTAATTCAAGCCATTTTATTTTGAGACTGATCTCTTATACTAATTTGTCAACTTCAATGCTCTTTTGGATTTCCTTTTGGAAATTTCTGTGAGTAAACACAGCAGTAAATTAGCCAGAAAAGGTACAGGCAAAAAAAACCAACTCCTTTTCAATTACTTAGAGCCTTGCTTCAAGCTAATTTAACCTTTCTTGTATTCCAGACTGCATTAAAAATAATTGAAAGCAGGGCTCCAAGTGTATAAAAGGAAGTGCACTTTAGAATGAAGTGTATGTCACAGTGCCAGAACTGTAGGTTCGACTGGAGATGGGCCTAAAATTACTTGAGTAAAAAGTGAGAAATGATTTAAACACATGCTTACAATGAACACAATCCTAATCTCTTTAATTGCTCTTGGCACCCACACGGTAAAACATTAACAATATGTACTGAAGAGCTGCTTAACACTTTATAAATTATAGGAATGAAAACACTCGCAGTACTTATTTGATCCATCTACATAATGCTGTACATGTAGTTGTTTTTTTTTGTTTTTTTTCTCATTTAATGCATAATGTTAATCATGACAATTTAATCAACACAGCAAATGTTATCATGCAGGGTCGAGGTTTCTCCAAGGCAATGACTGCCAAAGAGGCTCAAGCGTTTGTAGGCGATGTTTCATGTTTGGTCAACACGCTTCAAGACGACAAGCTGTTCCTGGACCCGCCGTCCACCCCACCGCGGGCTCGATCTAGGCGGCACCGTCGAGACACCAGACCAGAGCTGCTGGACTTATTGGTCAGATCAAATAAAAGCACCCAGACACAGACGACACAAAAACACCAATTTGCAGCACACATCCCAAGTTATTATTAAATTATATTTAATTACAGCTGAGCCGCAATTGTGATGAATGCTGCAACCTCTCTCCTCTGTAATTCCTCTAAGTGAGCTATTTCATTATAATGGCTGAGCTGCATGGAGAAGTGACACCACTGGGCTCAGTATATTTATGCATTTGCTCAGTTAATGTGGCTTCCAAACTTTCAGGTAGCCCAGGCACTTTAAAAATACTGAAAGGTCTTGCAGCTGCTAAGCAGAACTGTGGGCAATTATGTAGATTCTCCCCTGTTGCTGTTTCCTCTCTCACACTGTTGAACCTATACCACTGACACATACCTGCATAATTTTCAAGGTAAAATGTTGAGAGCTTGTGCAGATAATAAGATTCTCTCTGTTTATCCACAGATCAAGTTTGGAAACGGGGAGTGGGTGGTCGGCTCAGTGCAGTACGAGAAGAAGAATGATTTGTCTCTGTACATCATCATCCCTGCTGTCATTGTGCCAATGCTGCTCATCATTGCCATCTCCGTCTACTGCTACAGGTAAACTGTTGAGTCTAGATATTTTTGGTTCATTTTCATTTCCCTTAATTAAAACAAATCAAGTACTAAGAAAAACTTGCAACAAATGTGCACTTATTGAACTTACTCAGCCCAGACGGTTTGACAGTCAATTAAATTACACATAAACAAATATGATTTGGTGCATTTGCAGCATTTTACCTTCCCCAAAATGTAACTTTCCAAGAAAAACAAATTTGCATTATATGTTATTAAACAGAAAATCTCAAGACTTACCTCCCATGGTGCAGTAGTTCATACTGAGTACTTGACCTGTCTGTAATTGAGGTACAGGTTACTGAAGATTTCCCCAACTCTATTGGGACTTGTCTTGCTTGTTTTTAGCCCACACATTATTCATTCTTTCTAAGGCTTAAGTTTTAGTTGAGTAAACTTTTTAATCTTCTAGATCTGTTCTAAAGTATTTGTATAAATACTGTGTAGGTGTAACTCCACAATGGAGAAATCACAGCCTGTAGGTCTAGACGCTTTAAGGGTAACCTATGGGTGAACCATTATTCCATTACATGATGTTATTTCAAAACAGTCTTTATTTTGCCACAGACTTGTTGGTTTTAATATTTTGCTGCAGGGTTGGCGTAGCAGTCAACTCTCAAGGCTTGAATAATCTATCCAGTGATTAAAGTTAGAGGCTGTTACAGGAATAAAATGGACAAGCTTTGTTGTTGTTGAGTCAGTTTTGTGTGCTATTGACAAACATAATGGTAGGGGGAAATGAGTTTGTTTATGACGCCAATTTTATTCAAGCTCATTTCTAAGGATAGGATATAAAACTACTATGCAACTAAGCAGAATAACTGCATCATCTCAGACTAGAGAGCATAGACCTATATACATATATGCATACATCATAAAACTCATTCTTTTTGTGTGGCATCTGTTAAGGAGGAAGAGTCAACAGGCAGAGAGGGAGTATGAAAAGGTGAAGCACCAGCTGGAGAATCTGGAGGAGAGTGTTCGCGATCGCTGCAAAAAGGAATTTACAGGTACTAAATGTGTAGCTGTGAAAAGGGAAGGCAATATTGTTAATGCTCCTCAAAGGATCCATGTTTCTGAGAAGCTGTAAAGTAATGAAGTGCTTCATAGCCCTGATTACATTTCTTTGATGTATTGTACTGTGGTGAATTAAATAAATTCTCCCTCTTAACATCATGTTATCATCATTATGGGGAGCAGTTTTGCAGGAACAGTAATAGAAAACAATCTTTCACAGCTGAAACGATTTTTCCAGTTTTGCCGTTCGCAACATAATGATTGAGACAGATGAGTCACTCATAAGTGACAAAAACTGCTTATTAAAAAGGAATGAGGTTCTACTTTCTTGTTTCCGACTCTCAGACTTGATGATTGAGATGGAGGACCAC
The DNA here is from genome assembly GCA_029814645.1 of Fowleria isostigma. NCBI lineage: Eukaryota > Metazoa > Chordata > Actinopteri > Kurtiformes > Apogonidae > Fowleria > Fowleria isostigma. Next base: position 33,520,202 of record JAPTGZ010000023.1, on the reverse strand, counting down.
ACCAACGACCTCAGCGAGGGGCGAATTCCCTTCCTGGACTACAAGAACTACACGGATCGCGTCTTCTTCCTGCCCTCCAAGGACGGTGCCAATGATGTGATGATCACGGGAAAGCTCGACATCCCAGAGGCTCGGCGGGCCACGGTGACCCAGGCGCTCAACCAGTTCTCCAACCTCCTGAACTCCAAGACCTTCCTCATTAATGTAATCACTCTGCATGTGGAAGTGGATGGTTTAATAGTCAGCTGTGTTTGTGTACTGATAATGGGATGCATGTGAACTGTCCAAGTTACGATGGAAGTGGAACTGTTGGTTAGTCACCTAAAGAGTGTCGAAATCCCGCCCATTTGAATTGTCTCCCATGGGACCTAATGCCCCTTTTCCACTGTACCTTTCCAGTACGACTCGACTCAGCACAGTTTTAGTGCTTTTCCACTGAGGGTTGTACCTGGTACTTTTTTTTTTTCGTAGCACTGCTGTGGTTCTATCTGGGCGGAATCAGCACTGAAATTTCACTGCCGTCCACTGATTGGTCAGAATGTCAGGAGTGTCATCACTCGTGCAGAAGGCGTAATGCAAACACCATACACTGACCAGAGAGATAGTGGAGAAAATCTTCAGATAGCCTCTCTAACATTCTCTATCATTTTACTGGCGGCTCGGTCCGCATAGACCGCACCATTCAATGACACATCTATTGTATATAAGGCATTATCTTATCATCAGACGTCGTCTCTTGGCAACTCTTATCTGCTGGTTTCAGTTTCGTACTACCACATTAGCTTTCATAACTCTCCTTTGCTTTGCAGGCGTGTGTCATGTAGCTGCTTGTATCCGTTTCTGGCTGGTTTCACCTTTTCTATGAAAAAAAAGCCACAGACGGAAAAGCAACCACAGCAGAACCTCCATGTCATCCATTGTCATTACTGTTTACTAATACTGAAACTTATGTTTTGAGTTTTCTCCTCTGCTGACCACGCCCATCTCAGTTGCACCGAGGTGATGCAAATTGCAGTGGAAAAGCGACGCCACCGTAGCAGACTGTGTAGAGCTGAGCTGGTACAATGCAATGGAAAAGGGGCATAAGAGAAACCTTTTTTTTTTTTTATTCCTGTTTGAATTATGCATCATTTACACATGATTTTTGTCCGTTTTTAAAGATAATTTTACAAATTAGGAAAGTCATAGTTTGCTGTTTCAGACTGTGGAAATATACAATTATAAAGACACAAACTCGCCAGTCACAGAGATGGTGTAAACATGTCTATCCACAATCTGTTCAAAGTCGTCTTTTGAATCAAGGTAAAATGTGCCAAAACAGTTTTGATTTTGGTGTTGGTAACGTTTATCAAATGAGACAAACTACTACTTGACTCTCTTTACTACAAACTGTGACTTTCTTGGTTTGTAAAATTATCTTTTAAACAGACGATATGTTTAAAAGGTAGCAGGAATCAGACAGGATCTAAAATAGTATTTGTCTCACTGTTGTCTGTCGTTTATATTTTCCTCCAAAGTTAGGTCCCATGGGGCACAGAACCACTCAATTGGTGTGGAATGAAATATTTCTGTGTCTTCTGAAAGGATCACATAAAGTTTGGTTTATTAACCCCAAAGGATGAATCCTACCCATTTCTGTAATCTCTTGACTTTTCATTTGCTGTCGAACAGCAGGTCAAATTAAAATTAATGCATGAAAAAAGTGCCAAAAAGAAGCCTAACCAAGCTGCAGGCATGACTATAAACCCTTTTACCCTCACTGTCGCCCTCACATGTCATGTAGTGTAACTTTAATTACAAAATAAATAAATAGATAACAGGACTGATAAGATTTTATTTTCCAAAAGCGAGACACAGTGGAGTGAGATGTGAAGATGCTTAATGATTGAATATTGCTGGCATAGAAACAGCCTCTGAGGTGTTAACTGCATATGTGTGGGTGATTACTCTCCCACTAATTGGTATCTTTTCTTAGCCAGAATATTTTACACCGCTGAACCAAATTTACCTTGATAATTATTGTTTTCACCAGCATTAGTCTTTTGATTATTTAAAAGAACATTATGCTGGATTTGCTTAGGTGTGACACTGAATATGGTTCATCAAGACACTTAATTTAGCTTAGTTTTTGTTGTTTTTTATGCACATGTGCTGATGTTTTTGTAGTTTATCCGTACCTTGGAGCGGAGTCATGATTTCAACGCCAGGGCGAAGGTGTACTTTGCTTCCCTGCTGACAGTGGCTCTACATGGAAAACTAGAATACTACACCGATATCATGAGGACGCTGCTGCTGGAACTGATGGAGGAATACGTCAACAGCAAGAATCCCAAACTAATGCTGCGCAGGTGAGTGCAGATTGGATAGTATTTTTAAAAATGGGGCTTTTTAGATTTAATGGCACATACTTAACTTGAATTCTTTTAACACCTTTTGCACTGAAATTGTAAAATGTCCCTTTTTTTTTTAGCCCTCTGGTTATTATCACTCCATAATTAATTCCTGGCACTGGTTTTATTACCCAGTTTAGGAGGACTGGGAATCATTTCAAGATGTTGTGGACTGTTTCATTCTGTTGCCATGTTTTCTGTTGAATTTTTGCACTGACTACTGTAGTCCATTATCAAGATCCAAGCTGCTGCTCAGTCTACCCCAGTCCTCCGTCTGCTTGTCCTTCTGTTTTATTTTTTCCCCTCTCTGGAACACAAATTGCCGAAAGATTCTTCATTTCCTGTTCCTTTTCATAATCATCCTCATAATAATCTTTTTCATTTTATGTATGTTGGTTGTTGTAAATACAAATATTATTACATTACTGTAAGTTGTTTTTTTTTATGGGCTGAAATAAACAGCTCAAAAAAATAGGGGAACACTTAAACAACACATCTTAGATCTCAATTAATGAAATATTGCAGTTGAAAATCGTCATTTAATAAATACTGATATATTGATCATTTTTATGTCATTTTGTTCTCAACGCACTCTACGATATTGTTTCTCTGAAACTATATTTAATCCTCACTGAAAATTCATTCATTCATTTTCTGAACCCGCTTTATCCTCATTAGGGTCACGGGGGTCGCATGGAGTCTATCCCAGCTACT
>JAPTGZ010000023.1:33503462-33516998 GCA_029814645.1 Fowleria isostigma | reverse complement strand
AAAACCCACGCAGACACGGGGAGAACATGCAAACTCCACACAGAAAGGTCCCACCAGTCATGGTGCTGGAATTGAACTTTGGACCTTCTTGCTGTGAGGCCTTGAGTGCTAACCACTGTGCCACTGTGCCTCCCACTGAAATGTGAACTTAATATATTTTCAGTTTCAGTCCTCAAAATTCAATTTCAGTTTATTGTGAGTTTTGAGATCTGAAATTGAAAATATATAAAGTTGAGTTTTCAGTGAGGATTAAATATAGTTTCAGAGAAACTGAATTAAATTTCATAATGTTGCATTCAGTTTCAAGTTTATTGGACTTCAATTCCAAATTAATACATTCAATTTCAAATGATACTATTCGGATTTCAATGTAATGATTGAAATTAAGCAAGACAAATTTGAAATAGGGGTTTAAAATTCAGTTTTCAAAGCAATCATGCAAATTTACCAAATATAAATGTTTCAAATTCAGCTTCTGGTGGCACATATTTCAGCCCATCGTCTTTTTTTGCACATGCACTATAAATTTTTGAAGGATATTCATCTTGATATCCGACTTTTTTTCTCAAATTGAAACACTCTCCCTGCTCTCAACCCTGATTCAAACATCACAGCACTGATTCTAATACTTATATAGCCTCCAGTACTTGAGCTGAAAATCTAACAACTGTCACATATCCTCTTTTTACACCTGGTTACTTTTTACACAGAGTAGAGGAGAAAATTCATTAGAAAAATTAGTAACAACATGACACCTATTTAATACAATTTTGTGATAGCTGCAAAAATAAACCACACTATTTATTGCTCAGTGAATTTTTAACTTATAAAACTTGCCAAATGCTGACTGTCTCTCGGATAGTACCTACCTCCCTAGGCATTACATCACATTAGTGTCTGTAAGCAGCTAATTGAGTAATTTTAATGACGGCAGTAGCCTTTGTGAAAAATCTCAGGCTCTAGTGTTGTTCACCAAATCTCTCCACTGAAATGATAGTGTCAAGGTCAGAGAACCTCCTCTGACGCCCACCTCCCCTCCCTCAGCAGGATCCTCTTTTCTGACAGTACAGTCGCTCATCACTGCTGGGAGGGGTTTGTGTGATCTGAACTCTGCTGGGCGTAGGCAAGCTGTGACTGGCTGTTATGCAAGTACACATCTTAATTATCCCCCAATGGAGAGCCTCATTATACTGATTAGGCCATTGTGCCACCAGAAACCTCCTTATATACAAGACATCTAATTAGGCATAATAACGGCTAACAACAGTGCCACCAGTGAATATCTGACATTACCAAAGCCCAAATGGTCAAAGACCATTGTCATCAGTTTTGAGGTAAAATATCCTGAAAGTGACGAGCTACACAAAAAAGTATTTTATTTATTTACTTTTTTTTTGTAATTTTGCCTTTTTTTTTTTTTTGGTTAACTGATGATCTTTTTATTTAACATTTTCTTACATGGCTGCTTAGTTCTACACCCTTTCGGCTAGTCAGTTTTTTTTTTTTTCTGGGTTATTTTTGTGGACAAAGCCAGGAAGCAAAAGGTGCTGAACTTTATTTATATAACACATCTGATTCTCGGTGGAAGCAGCATGTACTGCACCAAGAGTGAAGTAAAAAGGATATGGATTGTGGCTAAAAAAAAAAGTGGTATGAAAAACAAACTGGTCACATTCATAAGTTCAAGAGTATATTGTACCTAGGGATGTAATGATTATCGGTATAACGACAAACCATGGTAAAGTTCCCGATGATTAGTATTACCATTTCAATTCTAATTGTCATGAAAACTGTAATGGATTACTGCACTTTGAAAACTCAGCGTAATACTTAATACTTGCAATATGGACTTGTTTACATGAATGAATGAATTTTATTTGGTTGTTCACATTAAAAGAAAAAAAAAATACAGCACAACATAAAAGCTGTACATTTAACAAGATTAAATTTTTTTAGAACCAAAAGAGGGTTGGGCTGAAGCAATGCTTTTTTAAGCCCACCCTGTACATCAAATCAAACAACTCGGCAAACATTACAAACTAATTTCTTTTTTTTTTTCCATTATGCTCACATTCCTTCATAGCAACATGCAGACTACATTCTTTAGTCAATTAAACAAATTCCATTACTTATTAATGAGACAAATAAATCATTCAATTAGTCACACAATTGATAAGTATTAATGTCACATTTTAAAGATTTTTAAAATTTTGACAGAGTACTTATTAACTTGGATTGATCACTAAGATCATTCCATAGTTTTATCCCGACAAATGAAACAAATCTTTGTTTGACATTGGCTCTTATTTTACTTGTTTGAAATCAAAGCAGACCTCTTAAATTATAATGCCCTCTTCTTAATTTGAAGAGGGATTGAATGCTTTTGGGTAAGCTCCAATTTACAGCTTGAAACAGAATTTCCAGCAATTTCGCCTTAATTATATCCATAAATTTTAATTGTTTGGATTTTATGAAAAGCTGATTGGTCGATTCCTGGTATCCAGCATTATTTATTATTCTTATCACTCTTTTTTGTAGTTTAACTATCGGATCTAGGTATGTTTTGCAGGCATTTCCCCAAATTTCTGAGCAATACGATAAGTACGGCATCACAAGAGAGGAGTACAAAATATGCAGACACTTTGTATTCAGTAAAGTTTTAGTTTTATATGGTATACCAGTGTTTTTTGATAATTTACTCTTGATGTACTGTATGTGCGGTTTCCAACAAATCTGGTGATCTATTATTACCCCTAAAAACTTAGTTTCATAAACTTGTTCTATTTCAGTTCCATTCCAACGCAATTTTACATTAGAATTTTTCTCACTGGATCCAAAATTCATAACTTTAGTTTTCTTTTCTTTTAAAAATAATTTATTTTGGTCAAACCATTATTTTAGATGATTCAGCTCCACTTCTACTTTCAAGATTAACTGATTCAGGTCCTGTCCTGAGCAGAATAAGTTTGTATAATCTGCAAAAATAACCATCTTCAATATTTTGGAAATGTTACAAATATCATTCATATAAATAATAAATAATTTTGGTCCCAAAACAGAGCCTTGAGGGATGCCACAAGATACAGTTTTTTGAAGTGATTTGGTGTCATTAATTTGAACATACTGACGTCTGTTCTCTAAGTAGCTCTGTAACCAACTATTGACCACACCCCTTATCCTTATACATGTGGTTGTATTGTTCTTACATCCACATTACTTTGTTTAGTGTTGGCGTATACACATTTGAATTCTACAAAAGTAAATATGCTGACATTTTACATTTTAATCTTAGGTGAACAATGTTTCGGCCAATAAAGTACATTGTGTGTGTTATTTTATTTGTATTTTTGTAAATAAAACTTGGGTAATTTATTTCAGTGTGTGTATAAGTATTTTTTGGACATTTTGAGGACAACAATACTGTCAACAATACTGTGTTTATGATAACCATGATAATTTTGGTCACAATAACCGTGATATGAAATTTTCATCCCCGTGACCCTAGTGAGGATAAAGCAGGTTCAGAAAATGAATGAATGAATTAATTAAATTTTCACATCGTTACATCCCTCATTGTATCTATCACTCGTCGTCAATAGTAGTCCCATCAGCATACAGTCATGGAAAAAAATATTGGACCATCAGAAATCATCAAAAACAATGGTTATGCAATCAAGTACTAACTCTTGTGTGTATCATATGACTAAAACAGAAAAAAAACATGGAATGTCTAAAAGCATTGTTTTTGTCAGTACAATGTCATAGCTATTGATGTAAGAACTTAAATGATTTTGGTTATTATCAAAACAACCATGGAAAATGAATAGATATGAGCTCTTATATTATGTTCTTATGAACTGTTCTTGTTGTTATCATGATATTAGTCCAAACAAATGTACCTTTAGTTGTACCAGGCATTAAAATGAACAAAAAATTAAAGACAACATAGGGTGGTCTAATATTTTTTTCCGTGACTGTATGTAGTTTGTAACATCTGTAGACTTATATTCTAACAGCTGTGTTGAAATCTCTCTCTTTGATGTGTTTTCCAGGTCAGAGACGGTTGTGGAGAGGATGTTGTGTAACTGGATGTCTATCTGCCTTTATCAGTTTTTGAAGGTGAGTGAGTTTCATGTGCTTAGAATTGATTTAAACATAATATTATATATATTTTATCATTTTAATATATTGCACACGAAGAAGTAGTAAATAGTTCTGAATGACTTTGATACAGAAAATGTAAAACGAATGGTTTGGTGAGGAATTAAACTAAATGCTCAGCTCATGGATTTTTTAACTTCTTTCATTAGTTGTTTGTACTGGAAATAGGGTTTTATGTCTTCAAAACTGCTAATCACAGCAATTAGCTTCTTGACAACATCTGAGACAATGTCTAAATGGCTCGTGTATGTGTACCAGGACTCTGCGGGCGAGCCCTTGTACAAACTGTTCCGAGCCATCAAGCACCAGATCGAGAAGGGCCCTGTGGATGCAAGAGTGAAGAAAGCCAAGTACACCCTCAACGACACAGGCCTGTTGGGCGATGACGTGGAATACTCTGTCTTGGTGAGATTGACTGACGTGTAGGCACATGCACACACACAAGCCGACCACACATATTCACAAATACATGCCCGCTGTCAAAAAAAATGCACACATTGCTTTGAAATTGGATGGTGTTCTCTGCCTACTGAGCAATACAAATACACACATACTGTGCAGTTGCCATGGTAACCACCAAAACCCCCAGGCGACTGCCCGCTTTTGTGTGACATCCATTTTCAGTGTCAATGTTCCCGGCTCCGAAACGACACAGGCAACACATTCCGATATAGCGGCGAAATGTGCGGCTTAGGTGAAAGTACTACAAGTCGGTACAACTATGGAGTACAAGCCACCTCCGTAACCCCTCCTTGCCCTTTCCAACCTACACCTGCTCTCTACCCATTCGGGCAGTGCACACTCTGAAAAGCCTTTTGCTCAGGATCATGTTTCAGTAATGGAAGCTAATGTGAACACAGCTGTTTTCTGTTAAAGTCAGCACAAATAAAAAGACCCATGGGTAATGCCGTTGTCAAGGACAATTATCAAATTAGCCCAAATTACACGTCTCCCACTGTGATGGATCGCCTTCTGTGATTGAATTACGGAGGGAGAAAAACGCAATGGGCTAGATTTCACAGACATGCACAGTGTTTGCTTTTCACTTTAAATCTCAGTGTGGTCTTTCCTTTTCACTTCAAACATGGACAGGCTTATGAGGTTGTGATTGCGATTGGATTGCGTGCCCCCTGTTTCAGTCTGTTGAGTGGCCAGTTAGTTATTTTTGACAGACTGAGTGAGAGTGGGAGGTGAGGTGGGTCACAGTTTGCTCCCGCTGAGCCTCGGTCATTAGCTGACCAAGGTGACAGGAGTCCTGTCAGGTGTCACCACACAGTGTGTGCGTGCATGCGTCTGTACATACAGAGGCTTGTTGCCATGACGACAACATCCCCACAGAGGGACCTGGACGGTGGGTGTTCGTTTGTGGGTGGATGGCTGGGTGCTCTGGCCATGTTTGAATATCTGCATATTTGTAGCTTGGGTGTGTAGGTGCTGCATTTACTTTTATCCCATGTGTGTGTTGTGTTTTTGTCTTTTTTTTTTCCCAGACATTGCAAGTGCTGGTGCATGGCGAGGGTCCAGATGTGACGCCTGTCAAGGTGCTGAACTGTGACACGATTTCGCAGGTGAAGGAGAAGATCATAGAGCAGGTGTATAGAAACCTGCCGTACTCCCTGAGGCCCAAGGTCGACAGTGTCACGCTGGGTGAGTAAATGAGGGCCACCTGAGTGGAGGGGGAAATTGAAGCAGAAGCGATCCAATAATGATGAATAATGTGATGGTTACAAGGAGTTGTGGGGGGATGTCAAAATTTAGCTCTTTCTTTCCTGATTGAAATACATTTTTAATTTAATCAACATGCATTTCTCTGAATAAATACATTGATTATTAATTTCAGTGTTTCTTAAATTATTCTGAATCTACTATGTTTGTTGTTTTCTGCCTTTCTTTGTCGAATGCAAAAAAAGCTTTCCTGGGGTTGAAAAGTAATTCATAGTCAGCAACATGAACAAAGCCTTCCAAACAAAGTTTAGCTCACGACTGTAGTCAGAAACCTTGGGGACTGACTTAAAAGACTAAAACTCTATAGACATTTTCCAACATCAAAGACTTTTTTTTTTTTATTCCCACGCATGCTGTAGATCTCACTTCTTAATACATTTCTGAGATCTGTCTGGTTTCATAGTGAATCACAGATAACCCCCTTATGTTGTCAGTGCTTCTCAATGAGTCACATGTCACAGATGGCGCTTAACTTGTGTCAGTTTCGGGGTAATGGGGTGCAAGTCACCATTTCAAATCTGATTTACAAAATACTGACATGTCCCATCTTCAACACTGTATTTCAACGGGTCTCTAAATCCCAGACGTTTGAGCTGAGCAGACAGTAAGAGGTAAAGCAGGATGGATTTCATACTGCACACAGATACAGAATAACCTCAGGGTAATTTGACCATTGATCACAAAAAACCATCAGTGTTAAGAAAAGAAATGACATGGCGTGATAATAAACTGAAACACTGCAGCATACCCCCCTCTCTTTCCATGATATGTATTGAGTATTATTTCAGCTTTGATAATTCTCTTACCACCTTCTCCACAGAGTGGCGCCCAGGCTCTACGGGGCAGATTTTGTCCGATCTAGACTTGACCTCCCAAAAAGAGGGCAGATGGAAACGCATCAACACTCTGGCGCATTACAACGTGAGTACAGACACAATGTCATATTTAATGCAAGAATGTATAGTTTTAAAATTCACAAACAAAAGCAACAGACAGCGAGGCAGTGGGGAATTAAACAGATGTTTGTGGGCGTGTGGAAGTGATTGGGGTTACCTATTTTTATGCCTTTTCTTATAGAGACCGAGCTCCATATCTGTGTGTCACACTGGTTTATATGCAAGTTCTGTTTATGCTACATTTTTAGTTTCAGATGCACAGTATACAGTCATGGAAAAAGAATTATTACACCATCAAAAAATTATGGTTATGCAATCGAGAAAAAAGTAAAATTACACAAAAATGTGTTCATTTACAGACTAGCCTTTTACAAAAAATATGAATAAGCTGAACAAATATGAAAACTGTAAAGTCTTATGAGAAGTATGTGGAATTTTAATAATATTCTGCCTGTTTCTAAATGTATTGTGTATTTTGTAGATCCACTGCGATCTATAAGCGGTGATGCATATGTGTAAATGATCAACTAAGGTGTAATACTGTTAAAATTGTACTTATTTTTCATAGGAATTTTCAGGATGCACATGTTATGTTCAAGTATAGTTCATAGGTGTAAACTTTTTCATTACAGAATTTTACTCAAAAACAGAGAGCAAATTTGGAGTTGACATTATTTATAAGTTCTTATCCTGTTATCTAGATTATTTTACTGGTCCAGCCCACTTAAAAGTTGCAGGAAAAAATGATTAGACCATCAATAGTCATCAAAAACAATGGTTATGCAATCAAGTACTAACTCCTGTGTGTATCATGTGATGAAAACAGACAGAAAAGAAAATATGGAATCACTAAAAGCCCTGTTTTATCAGTACAGTGTCATTGCCAATATTGATGTGAGAACTCATATGATTTTAGTTATCAAGAAAATCATGGAAAATGGCTAGATATCAGCTCTCAAATTAAACTACTATCAGCTACTTTTGTTGTTATCATTGTATTTGTCCAAACAAATTTACCTTTATTTGTACCTGGTATTAAAATGAACAAGAAATTGAAGAAAATTTAGCTTGGTCTAATATTTTTTTTCCACAACTGTACATGCTATCACTTTTAATCTTGCATTATATTACCAGAGTAGTGCTAAACACGAGTGTGAATATGTTTATCTGTCTCATATAATGTGCAATGACATTTTAACATAAGTCATGTTAGCTCATGACAAAAATGATCAACAATAGGTATCTATGACTGACAAAAACAAACAATTAGGTGTACAAGGCATTACCTTTGTAACCACAACTTGAAACAAACAAAACTAGAGAAATAAATTGCAAAAGCAAACAGTCTTTAGGGCAGCCAGCAGGCTTTATTATTCCTGCCCTTACGAAAAAGGTTTTGTGAATTGATGTACAGTATATAAATATGTAGGTGTATGCCTGGTACTCTGGCAAAGTGAAGTGGTCCTTCATAGCCTTTTATAAATCATTAGGCACCTATTTATGTGCAGTACAAAAGGCTGCTTTTTAAACAAAAAAAAGCTCCTCTCTGAGAATTTTGATTTAATGTTTTTTTTTTACTTTGCTTCACTCTTATTCAAAAGGTGGATTTGAAACTGCAATAGTTCAACTTACATATAACATCTTCAAGAATGAAGTCATAAGAATTTAATATATGTATCTTTTCAAACCAACTATACAAAAACATTATATAGCAGCATACATTATTGTTTTTGTCCATTAGATCACCCACATGCTCACAAGTTGAACCCCTCGACACAGAGCTATTGCAGATGCCTTGTCTCTTTTTGCTCCTGTCAGCTTTCACTGTGACTGAGCACCACTAAATCTTCTTGGCACTCTATTGATCCCTGCAAAATAAAGGTCACTCACAAATATCCCCTACTTGTTCTGCTTTGCAGCCACTTAAATCCTCCTGGTTCTAAGGAACTCCTTCTTCTTTCATGCTGCCTGGTGGTGTCTCACAGTTGTTCTTAGAGCACGGCCTTGCTGCCATAGATTCATTGGCTGTGTCAGAGTAGTGCTAATCACAGTATTTGTGGGGTCAATAATGGGTTGACGCCAAAGAAAATGGCCTGTAAATACCCCAATAAAGACTCACTGTTGCCGTCAGCTCAATCATATTGATTAAGAATTAAATGTGGGTCACTGAAAGACACTGCTGACCTCAGATACAGCCTCGTTTAAATTCAAGGTGCTGGTATGTACACAATAGAGTATATGGTACTGTGTGTGTTTTCTATTAAGAAAAACGTGTGTGTTCCAGGTGCGAGATAACGCCACATTAGTCTTATCCAGAGTGCTTCACACTCAGCAGAACTATGACCAGAACCAGGAAAACCACGAAGAACGTAAGTGTCTTTTCCTGCACACATCTGTGCACACAAGTATACACTTGTTGAACCACAGAAAGCACAGATCGCATTCCATTGAGACTATAGTACTTGTCGTTGATTCTTTTCTCCAGGGCTTTTGTCAACATCCCCGCTCTCATTTCACATGCTAATATGTGTTGCTTTATGTGAAGCACAGTTTGAGATTATGCCGAAGTAATATGCACTTTCATCTTCAGTCTTTTTATGTACATTTCAGAATAGTTAACTTTTTTTTTTCTATTTGAATATTCTTTCTGCAGCGGCTGTGAAATGACAGGCTTTTTTATCATTTGAGTGTGTTCTCTGTGAGTTTGCTTGAATAAATAAGAAAAATAGAAATATTAAAGGAAAGCTGAAAGTGTTTTTCCCCCCTGTACTAGGAAATGCACTGTTGGAAGATGACAAAGTGTTTCACTTGGTGAGGCCGGCAGAAGAACTGGATGAGATCAAGTCTAAACGAGGCAGCATAAAGGACAAGTCAATGACCAAAGCCATTACAGAGATCTATCTCACGCGACTGCTCTCAGTCAAGGTACAAAGAAAGAAATTGGAATTGCAGTAACACTTTGTGTGTAGTTATTTTATGATTGCTGGATTTTTTTTCTGAAATTGAATTCAATTAAAAAGACTGCTTTAATACTCGAAAGGTTTGGAAAAGGAAAAAAAAAAAAGCAGAGTGAAAATCTTATCTGTTTATGTTGAATATTCTCTCTTGGTGTCATGTGTAAATAGCTGTGTTCCAGGCTCTTGATGTCTTTGGCGCTGCTCCTTGTCTCAGCACTGTCTCACATTATTTGTGGGTCTTTCAGGGAACACTGCAGCAGTTTGTGGATGACTTCTTCCGCAGCGTACTGTGCTCTGGGGCAGTTGTGCCACCAGCTGTCAAATATTTCTTTGACTTCCTGGATGAACAGGCACTGAAACACAACAATGTGGATGAGGAGACCATCCATATCTGGAAGACTAATAGGTAAAAGCACAGCATGTCTGCATTCAATGATCTTCACACTCAAAGAACTAAGACACTGACAGCTGTCTGTGTCTGACCAATACACAAATGCAATTGCCTGAGATACAGTAACTCTCCAAGAAATAAAACTTACTTATCCAAGAAAGAGCTGAATACAAATACACAATTTCAGCTCACTTAGTTTGCATTTGCAATCCCCCCATTCCCATGTGACATTTAAGTGCATAAATTAGTGTCACGTCGGCTAAGGCTCAAGCATACAAGACGATGTGGTGCATGTAGATGCCAGTGATTGACGTAAGGCTGGCAAGAGAGCACCCTCACAAGGACCAGAGATGAGCGATTTAATTACTTACTACACTCCACACCACATTCTGCATCCACCCGTTCTGTTTATCAAATCAACTGAGGGCCATGTATTAAATATGAATGTGTGTATGAGGCATAACAACAAACAAACATGGTAATTATGTCCCAAGCTAATTTAATTCTGTGATTATAGCAACATTTCTATTTTTGCACTTCTATTGTATTCTCACTGCAGTTATCCCCGGAGATATTACCAAACCAGGATGAATTTTACACGGTGTGTGTGTTTCATGTCTCAGACGGCAGGGCATTCACACTGATCGGGGAGCAGAAATTCTAAAAACGACTGTATTGGGACATTCTTTAGATTTCACAGGCTGACATGATGTTGGAAAGAAATGAATGGAACTAGCTGTTCAGACAGGAAATTAGAAGGAGCATTTAAGCATTACATTGTATAGCCTGTGCTTTGGGCCGTTAGGCTGAACTAGACTTAAAAGTCAAAGTAGTTGTTACTTAAACTCCTCCAGTCACTTTTTATTAACTTAGACAAGCATTGCTAACTTTGGTAAAATAGATCCCTTTTGTTATTTTTCCCTTTGAAAACTTAAAAAAAAGAATTCTTTTTCATTTCAATTTCCCCGGATTTCTCAGAGACGTCCGTATCATTGTGAAATAGTAATATAAACTGACAGTTGAGGGTACTGTTCTCAATAAACTGACACCTACAAGAAAAGCTTTTCACCATCCTTGTTATTATCTTGTACTGCACTCAATTGCACCTTAGGCAAGAGCTCTCACACATGAAATACCTCCGTGATTCAAATGAATCCATAGATGTAATACGGCTGATGAGATTTCCCCTATTCTCAAGCAATAATAATGATAACAACCACGATGATAGATTGCTTTCTGGCCCTTTTCCCCACACAGCCTGCCTCTGCGGTTCTGGGTGAACATCCTCAAGAACCCCCACTTCATCTTCGACGTCCATGTGTCTGAAGTGGTGGATGCTTCACTCTCTGTCATCGCCCAGACCTTCATGGATGCCTGCACCAAGAGCGAGCACAAACTTAGCCGGGTGAGTGGAAGACGGGGAGGACGATGGATGAACATTTGAAATGAGCAGGGAGGAAAGTGGAGTGATTATATGGGACATTAATTAGAGTTGGAAACAGGGAAGTCAAAGGTCAATCAATCTGAAAATGCCATTTGTTTGACTGTGTATCCACTTCTTGCTTCTAGGACTCTCCAAGTAACAAACTACTCTATGCAAAGGAGATCTCCACCTATAAGAAGATGGTGGATGAGTAAGTCCTGTCGGCACTCAACACTTTTACTTCAGTCTGTTTTTCAACAAGGTGTCTGCAAGGCTTACATTTGGATTAACTTAAAAACTCACATGCAATCAGTGACTCTAGCCTCTCTAAATTTGTGATGTAAATGAAGTTGTCATCAAAATACAGATTAACATTATTCATGCTAATAAGCACATGTTTTCATAGAACCTGCACAAAATCACGTACAGTTGTGATCTATGATCTGTGATCTCTAAGCTGTGATGCACATGTAATTGACCCTCGGGGATAAATAGTGATGTGATTGCGCCTTACATGATAAACTAAGGCATAATTGCACTTATTTTTCCTAAGAATTTTCAGGATGCTCATATTTGTTCATGTTATATTCAAGTACGGTTTGTAGATGTAAACTTTTTCATTATGGAATTTTACTTTTTCACTCAAAAACAGAGTGAAAATTTGAAGGTGACATTATTTATAAGTTCTTAATAAAATTTAATATTATTAGACTATCAAAAGTCATCAAGAACAATGGTTATGCAATCAAATACTAACTCCTGTGTGTATCATGTGACTGAAACAATGAAAAGAAAACAGCACTGTTTGTTAGTACAATGTCACAGCTTTTGGTGCAAGAACTTATGTGATTTTGGTTATTATCAAAAAAAACCATGGAAAATTGATAGATATGCGCTCCTAAATTAAACTGTTATAAGCTATTTTTTGTTTTTATCATTATATTTGTCCAAACAAATGTACCTTTAGTTTCACCAGGCATTAAAATAAACACAAAATTGAAGAAAACATAGGTTGATCTAAGACATTTTTCCGCGACTGTATAAATCATGCTTGAGTAAGGGGGAAAAAAAGAGGATTTGTACTAAAATTGAAATATGAAATGTGGTTAAAGTTATATTGAAATGTTCTTAAAAGGGTTCTATGTAGTACTGATGTTCCAAACTCTCGTCAGCAAGGTGAAGTTGTGTACAAAAACACTCAGAACTACCAAAACCACAAAAGAATCAACACAATCTATCCACAAACTGTACCATCCACTGAATAGAGTATAAAGCTCATTGTTTACACACATCTGTACTATGGTATCATCAAGTCCTCTAAAAACTACAACTCATAATCTTCATCAGCTGATAGTTTACATTATAGCTCTGTTAGCTTAGCTCTGCTTTAGACAGAAAACAGCCACAGTAAAACCACGAATCACCCCTGTTTCTGTAAAGTTTGTGTTGTCAATAGCTGAACTAAAGATCAGTTATGAATCAAACAAACAAGGTCAGAACTGTCACAGTTTAGTCTGAACCATGGATCATCAAACAGGGATAATAGCCTCACATAATAGTTTTTACCTTCATAAGCCTCCAAATCAAACTCACTCATATAGAAAAAATGGCATTTCAGCATCAAACTCCATTCTTTTTATTTAGAGCTTTGTCCAGTGGTGAAAACAACAGTGCCTCTAGCTTTTATCACTTTGTCACATTCTTAGACATGTTCTTTCCACAATTATGGCATGTGGTCACATAAATCCCCCAAGCTGTTGGTCTGAAATTATTTATTGCATGTATTGATAGGATTCATGAATCAACAGGTATTTAACAATTTAGATCAGTAGATGGTTTAGGTCACTGGTTCCCAACTTTTTTTGGCTCATGACCCCATTTTAACATCACACATTTCTGGCAACTTCTTTTTTTTTTTTGCTAAAATTAATTTGTTTTTAATCATGTAATAGTTTGCTATACTATGTTGCAAATAAATGTTAA
>JAPTGZ010000023.1:33426744-33439347 GCA_029814645.1 Fowleria isostigma | reverse complement strand
AAAATCATCAATAAAAACTTAAATTACACATAAAACTAAAGTGACAGTGCAGCCTCAGTCTTCAGTTTTCTAAAGATAGGCGTGACACTACAACAGCATTAAATATTAAAGTTCAGGAGGCGATAAAATGCCTCATCTTAGACGTGGACATGTCTGACCTGTCTGGATTGGGGGAGCCTTCCTGTCGCTTCTCGAAGCTGGTGATGGGAGTGACTGCCTGGATGGCGGTCTGGTTCAGCCTGATGGCCACAGCCTAACAGCGAGAAACAGGAGAATCCACATCAGCATCATTTATTAAACATGTAAATAACTCTAGAACAAGTAAAGTCATATCTCTGAATGTGTTTAATATATCAGCCAGATGTGGTTCTATCAAACTCTGAAAGATAATACTTGTATTTGCTTAAATTGTGTACTTTGAATATTTACTCATTTTCTCTTAAAGAAATATAAAACTAAGTTAATCTAAGAAAAATGGACTTGAAACTTTATGTTCATGTATTGAACACCCTCTGGAGTCACATCCCAGTCCAGTTGGTGACGTTAATTTACTTCTTTAGGCACCTTTAAGGTTTGCCAACCGTCAAAAATGCCTCAGAAAAAGAAGAAGACAGGAGGTGCTGAGTTAGTTAGTGACTGTCGATGAGCAGGAGAGGAGCACGGAAGTTTTCTTTTCTGAGGCAACCTTCCACGTTGCCTCAGAAAACTTCCGACAGAAAGAAGCAAAACATGACAAACACATGCTCCAGTGTTGTGTTGAAACGTGCATGAACACACTGATTTGAACCACTGCTTACATGTCATGGTTCCTTACTTTAAGTTTCTCAGAGCGATCAGGCTCCACAGGTGTGTTTAAGCTCTTCCACTAATGAAGGTGGAATCATCCAGAACACCTGTTCATGGAACGGCCATTTTGAAACATCATGAGTCAATGTAGTCTTGCCCATTCTAGTTTAGAAATCCTACTAATTTTCAACCTTTTGTTGTTTCCCTTGGGTAACACCTTCCTCTCTCGTGAGAGCCTGGTGTAAAAAAGAAAAATACAAAACTAAATAGAGATCCATGCCAAGTTAGATTAAAACTATATAAATGTCCTGTTCGTTTCACTTCCTTTTCTACCTCCATTCTTGCCTAACTGCATAAAATTACCCATGTATTATGATATTTTGTTTGAATAAAAAAATAATCCTGCAAACTAATCATTCTTTTTTGTGCTTCATTCAGTTCTTTAAGTTTTAAGAATTAAATATACTTGATATTTATAAGTAAATTAAAACTGCGGATGACTTTTGTCACCAATTTTTCAGCAAATCTGTAAAACCCTCATGCATTGTGGGAAGCAGAGTTCCACGCAGCCGTAGTAGCAGCAACAAAAAACATGTCAACCAAGCAAAAACCAGTGGGTTCTCTGTGTGTGGACCTCGGCTTCCCACAATGCACATGGCACCGGCACCAAATTTCCGGAAATGCCCAATGCCCACCCACTGTTTGTAAACACATAGCGGGTGACTAATGATCATGTTTACTTGCCTTTTTTGAGTGCAGCCAGTTTCCTAGATTGGATTAAGATCAACTTGTCATATTTTTGGGTGCAGCCAATATCCATATCCACATATATGACATCTTTTCAATGATGGCAGTGGCAGATACTTATCTGAGCTGTTATATTAAAGTTTTCCAATTCATTTTTATGTTTGACTGTGTTCATTCAAAGACAATGTGATGAAAGACACTACAATAGTTCACATTTCTATATTAAGAATGAAGTTCTGAATATGAAGCACCTTCTTCTACACTAATAGTGGTGACCCAAAATAATAATCATTATCAACCAAATTCTCTGATTTCTACTGATTGCAGAATAAAGAAAGTGGCTCTGGTAAAGCTACAGTTTGTTACAGAAAATAAACAGCTCCTTCATAAATATTCAGTCAGTCCTTCTGCACACATGGAGGATTCTAGTTTTGGAAAGCAGAAAAGATAATACAGCTGTGAGACGGCAGGATCTACAAGAGGATATAAGAGCGGCACTGTTCATTTTCATATGTAAATCAGTACTTTACTGCAAAGTAAGAGTAATAAATGTTGTACAAACAGCAACATGTGGCTCTATTTCGTCAGATCCCAGCAATGTTCAGAAATGTCTAACAAACGACTACTGATTAAAGATTATGCTCAGATGTTTATTTTGGTGGCGTGTTTGATGGGATGTGTTTGTGCATATTTTAGGAGGATTGAAAATGTTCGTTACCTCTGGGTTGTCAGTCAGGTAGATCTGTCTGGAGATGTTGTTCACTGTGCAAATCCACTGAGAAAGAAACACAGGACATCCACATGAGGGCTCATTGTTTTTCAGACATGAGCTGCCTCAAAGCACTTGACTGATACGAGCTGTGACGGGCCAGTCAGATGTGTCCACACACAAAACCGAACATGAAAACCAGTCTTAATTAATGTCGACAGTTCCTTCTTTGTTCTGACACAATACATGTACTGGTAGATTTCTTGGGGATGTAAAACAATGAGACGGTTAAGACAAAACCAGCTGGATGCTCTCACACTTACTTCTTCATATTCTCTTTTACTCTCAGCTTGGAGAATCATTGACCTGGAAGCAAGAAATGGAAAAATTAAGCATTAGGCAAAAAAATAAAAGATCCTAAACCTCTTGTCAGTTGGTTGGTTGTGGAGGTTAATGTACCTGGGTCACTGACGGATAAGACTTTTCAACAGGCCAATTTAAAAAATTTTAAAATGCTAAAAATAAGGATGTATTTCAGTGGTTCCCAACCTTTTTTGGATTGTGACCCCCATTTTAACATCACAAATTTCTGGTGATCCCAAACATTTAAAACAGACTTTTTTTTTTTTTAGGCTAAAATTAATTTGTTTTTGACCATGTAAATGTTTTGTACTATGGTGCAAATAAATGTTAATTTTAGACAACATTTAGTCTATATAATGTATATTAATATGGATAGAGGCAGAAAAGTCAGGTGTAGCTTACTGTACAAAGTGAGAATTTTACATAGTCAGTGGACCTTGTATTTACAAGGATGAACAATTATACTGAACAAACAACTCAAACTATAAATTAAGAAAAAGATGCAGCATCTTAGACTGGCCACAATGAACATTTGAAAGATAATGAAGTTATTCCCTCTCAGATATTATATCCTGCATTTTATTTGAACTTGTTTTTATTAGGAAAAGTGTGTTGTATTCTAATCAGAATGAAATCTATATTAAATCAATTAAAAAAAAAACTGATATTTTTTAGTAATTATTATTACTTTTTAATCAATTACTAGAAATTTCAGGTGATCCCATTTGAATTCCAGGCAACCCCACGTGGGGTCCCGACTCCAAGGTTGAAAAACACTGATATACTTGGTCATTGTTGAAACATTTGGAATGTAATGTACAGATGCATTTATACAACAAACCCAAATTAAGAGATTTTATGTTTTTATAGCTGAATTAATAGGACGCAGTCATAAAAAAGTCATTTGGGGTGACCATAACTTATCTCAAAATTAAAATATTTCTTTAACATTACTAATAATTTAACAAGTATCAGTAGTTAAATACACAGTTTAAGAAGGACAGGCTTGTGTGCCCTTTCATTTTTTGTAAACCGTGATTTTATAAATGTATTCTACAATAGCAGTGTCTCCCTCGTAATGCAGTTACCTACCTATTTTTGGTCTAAAACTCATCAAACTGATTTAAAATGTGTTCAGATAGTATCCACTTAACCATAATATACCATTGATTAATATTGGAGCCAAACTGGTGGATAGTCTGTTTTGAATTTGGTACAGTTATCACCAATCGCTGGTTACTCCACATGATGTTTTGACACTTCAAATAGCATAAAAATGACCCACAACTAAAATGTTTGAAGAAGTTAGAGTGGGTCTGTGTATGAAGAAGGTATAAGACATATATATGTTATTTTTTAATGTATTTTAAGTGTTTTTCCAACAGAAAAAATTCTTTTGAACAGAAAGAGTAGGCATCACATCATTGATCCACATACGTTTTGCCTGAGGGGGAGGTTATCTGAAAGCAATAGCGTCTGTCCTCGCACTCCACAGCCATGACGGAGCTGTTGTCCAGATCAAGCACCATGCCCCCCGCCACCGCCCCCCGTGGCTGGCACATCAAGTTCCCTCCTTGGGTGAAGAAGTACAGTCGATCCCAGGCGGTGGTCACCAAGCCCGTTTTACTGACACGTGGAAGGAAAAACCAGAGAACGAATCAGAGTCGCACAGCAGGGTGAAATATAATGGCACATAATCTACACTATGATTACTTTTTTGGGTTTTACAACAAATCATAAGGTTTAAATGCAGCACCCAAACCACTTTAGACACCAAATTAACAGTGAATCAATCAAAACTAAATGAAATGACTTCTCCCTGAGGTTTATTTTAGATGATTTAGGTGCTTTTCAGAATTTTTAGGCACATACAGTCCTGGAAAAATTATTAGACCACCCTTTTTTTGTTGAATTCCTTGTTCATTTTAATGCCTGGTACAAGTAAAGGTTCATTTACAAGTAAAGGTTTAATTTCAGAGCTGATATCTATCCATTTTCCACGGTTTTCTTGATAATAACCAAAATCACATCAGTTCTTACATCAATATCTATGGAATTGCACTGACAAAAACCGTGCTTTTAGACATTCCATGTTTTTTTCTGTCTGTTTAAGTCCCATAATACACACAGGAGTTAGTACTTGATTGCATAGCCATTGTTTTTGATGACTTTTGATGATCTAATATTTTCTTTTTTTTTTCACAAAGGTGTGTGTTTTGTTTTGTTTCTTGCTTTTCTCTTGGCTTGCTTTGTTCATTGACATTGCTTACTAACATCTATGAATTTTTTTGATTTTGTGCTTAGAGTTTAGTCAGTGATGTGTAGCATTTTTTGAGTTACTTATGGGATCGGACACAGAAATGTAAGGTAAGTAGAAAAATGGGGTAAGGGGTGGGAGTATATAAGGTTAAACTTCATCCCGCTCCTTTTCGAATGTTTTCTTTCTTTGTAAGTTCTTTTGCCATTTGTTTTTTGTTATATTCGACATAAAATAAATAAATACATAAATGAATAAATACTTAATAATGCTCTTTTTTTCTGTACATTGTTGTTTTCAACATAAAAAAGGTTTTCTTTTATATTAAGTGCTGAAGTCATCTTCGGTGTGTCTCTTTAGGATTTTGTTGAAGATAATCTTTATGTGTTTTCTTTCTGCCTCTTCTTGAGTAATTGATTCGTTTTGATTTTGAACTTGGCTTTTACGGTTTCGGTGAAATAAAGCACAAATAAACAACAGTTTGATTGTGAATGCTACATGTGTATGACTCATTAAAGTGGCTTTCTTGTTGTACACTGTGTTTACAATATACTCCAAACAAACATCCTGTTATTAACCCGGACGACGACGGTTCATGCTCCTGTATGTGACTCAGACTCTTACTTTGACTAAGTATTCCAAATAGCAAATGTGCTCTGGAGTCCATTTGACAAGCATTTGAGGCTGCTGGCAGTGTGTGTCATTAAACAGAATGGCATTCTGTGGAAACCTTTTCTCTGGTGCCACAGACATTTGTCAAAGACTCTGGATGTATATGAGGGAGAGACAGAGTTTGACAGCGCTGACATTTCACTAAATCACATTGCGGGCTACGCTGCAGTTCTACACCCTGAAGCCATTAAGGAAGTTTTCCCTTCTCATACATCTACTCTGCAATAAGCTGACAGCGCACACTGTCAACATGTTACCTGACCCACCTTGCCTTCATTGGCAGACTTATTGTTTACTGTGTTGATGTGTATTTTGTGCGACTTTACTGACAGAAGCAGTATTTGGTTCTGACTTGCATTGGTAATTTTGATACTCAAACTCCTACTGTAAACACACCAGGTTAAATTCCAAAACAAACAAATAAAGGAAAAAAATGCCAGATGTGCAGAAAGTGGACATATTCAAAGCAGTTTCCCAAATGTTTCAGTCACCCCACAACATATTGACTAGATAGAGGTTCCACATGTATAGGAAATGTGCTTAGATTATTCTATTATGAGCGTCATTAATCTTACTTCCTAATGTTGAGGTAGCCAGCCTTCTGGATAAGTGTACGATTGACAGGATCATTATCCTTATCTGGCATGTAGACTGTGTCCTCCACCGACAGCAGCTCCCTCTGGGACACACGCATGGCCTCTGCCTCTACATCCAGCTGGACCTGGATACTAGACACCACATATGTTTTAAGGACGGCAAAATCCTTCCAAACTTACTCCCACAAATGTCTATTTGATGACTATACCTATTACTGAGTAAATACTAAAGTTGTGATGCCTAAACATTATATTTTATCAAATGATGAAAGAAATTTTCTTTACTTTTGTGTCATTTTGGATACAGAGGCAAGAAAGTTGTCCATCTTCTTGGATACCAGTTCAATTCCTTTCTTGAAGAAGCTGATCTGAGAGTTCAAAGACAACAGAGAGTCATTAAATGTGCATTTCTTTTATTTTTGCAGTTGCTTTGTCTATGTGTAACTAATGCTCCTTTTTCACTGTATTGTACCAGCTCAGTTCGGCTCAGCTTGACTCTACTCGGCTCTACACAGTCTGGTACAGTTCCATTGCTTTTCCCACTGCAGTTGGTGTCACCTCGGCACAGCTGAGATGGTGTGATCAACGAGGTCAAAACTCAAAACATAAGTTTTGGTATAGTAAACAGTAATGACAATGGATAGTATGGAGGTGATGCTGTACTTGTTGCTCGGTCTGTAGCTTTTTGTCACAGAAAAGGTGAAATGATAGAGACAGGCATGGATACAAGCAGTGACACAAAACATGCCTGAAAAATAAAGGAGAGTTATGGATGCCAATGCAGAAGTACGAAGCTGAAGACCAGCAGAAAAAAGCTACAAAAGACAACTTCTGACAGTAAGATATATACAATAGATGTCACATTGAACATTGCTGTCTATATGGACCGGGCCATGAGTAAAGTGATAGAGAATGATATAGAGGCTATGTGGAAATCTACTCTGAGATCACTCATCAGCATATGGTGTTTGCATTACGCCTTGCGCACGTGTGATGACACTTCCTCTAGCCAATCAATGATCGGCAGTGAAATTTCGTACCAACTCAGCCTGAAGGTGGTACAAAAAAACCCAATATGGTTACCAGGCACAACCCACAGTGGAAAAGCCCTAAAATCATGTAGAGTCAAGCTGAGCTGAGCTGAGTTGTGGTATAAAGGTGCAGTGGAAAAGGGGGCAAAGGAGACTTTTCAGAAAAGACATCAATTCCAAGGTCACATCTTTATAAGATTACAGTAAGCCTATTGTTGCAAAGCATAACACACATTGACAACTCCAAAACACCTTTGTGTACTATGAAAATGAACAGTCGTTTCAATGTGGAAGTCTCATGTCCCTTTAACTCTGGCCTACTATGCCTGCTTGGAAGATGCTTGAGCCACTATCTTGTTTTTTATACAATGACAATAAAGTAATGAACTGAACTGAATTCAATCAATCAATTATTTATATAGCGCCAAATCATAATAAAAGTTATCTCATGACACTTTATATATAGAACTGGTCAAAACCAGACTCTGAAGCCAATTTACAGAACCCAACAGAATCCTCCAGGAGCAAACACTTGTGAATAGGGACAGCAGTAAGGAAAAACTTCCTTTTAACAGGTAGAAACCTCAACCCTGACTCCTGGAGGATGGTTGTCTGCCTTGACCAGTTGGGGTTAAAGAGAGAGGGTAAAGGAAGAGAAAAGATAGAGAGAGAGAGAGAGAGAAACGGGTAGGGGACACATGGATGCAATGGGTGCACAGTAAACCGAACTTGAACTGTTAAAAGTAGAACAGCTGATACTAGTATAATTACCAATAACTAGAACAAATGTCCATAACTGTTAATATTACTATTACAAGTATTAACAGTGGATATACTGCTACTGCAACTGTTAGTACAACTGTTAGTACCTCTAAGTAACTACATATATAATAAACACTATCACAACAATACGGATAAGTGAGTGATGACAATGAAGACAGGGGAGAGGCAGGAAAACAGCAGCAGGTCCAGGGATAGGAATTGAAAAACCCTAAACATCTGCCAGTAAAAATCATGCCAAAAGCATCTACTGATCTAGAATGTTGAACAGCTTTTGAACCAATAATCACATCAATACATTAAAATAATTCAGGGGTAATGTAGTTTCTCTTTCTCTCTCTTGCTTTTTAGCTCATTTAGACATTTTGTGACTGCAGTGAATGTGTAACCCCATCTTCTACAACACTGACTCATCAATAAAACCCATGGAGTTTGAGAAATAACAGTGGCCACAGATACTTACTTTTGCGTTCAATTAATGATATATTTGCTGAAAAAGTAATTTCTTCTTCAGTTTTCTGTGTTTTGATAATCACCTTTGAATGGGCTCTGTGCACAGCCCCACTACTCCCTGAATTTAAAGCAGCTCCTTTATTTACTGTCATTATTGGACACTGATTAATCACAGTAGCCACAATAAAGAAGTAACAGACACACCTGGATTAATCAGTGTCCAATAATGTTAGACAGGAAATAAAGGAGCTGCTTTAACTTCAGGAAGTAGTGGGGCTGTGCACAGAACCCATTTACTATGAGCTTGTACAAACATCCACATGATCAATAAATAAAATACAGAAAAACACCTGATTTTCACTAAAAAAAAAATGCAGAAGGTAATATGATAAGAAATGATGAGAAATCATTTAGGAAAGGTTAAATATAGAAAAAAATGTATTTGGAAGCCACCACAAAAATAGTTGTTTTTATTCAAGGGTTAAAGAGTTAATTTTAATATTGTCCTGATAAAGAGGCCGACAGCTGACAAGTACCTGTGCCTGTGTGTAGCCTAGCATTGGCTCAAGCATGGCTACTCTCTTGCGATACTGCAGAGCGTTGAGGGCGCAGTAATACTGCAGAGAGGCCTGGTGCTGCTTCCTTCTGGTGTAGGCCACTTCCTTCACCATGTCTGACTTCAGCTGACAAGACAAAAGAGACTTAAACATGCAAATATACATATATGTCCAGCACACTTTCACTGAGGAACCAAGCTCTGCACACATACACACAAACACTCATACATATGCAAACACTTGTTTTTCCTCTCCACACATACAAATAAGAAATAGATTTGCATTATGTTGAACATCCAAACACATGCCACCGCACACACTGAAAGCAAACAGCCAAACAATTCTATCTTTGCAGTCTTTAGAGTCCATAACGTTGTGATAGTTGCACCACAACAGTGAAGTGCATGTGCATGGAATATTTAATCCAATCTACTGTAATGAAATCTGTGTTGTATTCCAGTTGCTAAGAAAAACAACACTCACTGCATTAGCAGCTCATTACTGCGCTGTAGGCCTTTTATAGCCATGATCAATAAGAGAAAACCTCCATAAGGGAAACCAACAGAGCACTTCTGCAGTCACTTTACCTTCTCATTTTCCTTCTTCTTCGGCAGTCGGCTGTACTTGACCATAGCTGCCTCATGTTCTGCACAACAGAAAAGAGCGGATCAGGATCAGAGAATAATGACTGTAAGCCTGCTGCGATTGTTGTCCAAAACTGAAGATTAGAGATTAGTCTTTACCATCAGTGGCGATGCCAAATATTTCTTTGAGTGTGCTTATCTCTGAAACAATAAATATATAGTGAGTTGACACAACATGAGCAGATCAGCATCTTTATAAATCCATTATTGCTTTGTTAAGGATGTTAACCAGGCTGCTTGTTGACAGTGGTCTACAGACTAACTTCACTATAAAATGTCTTTTAAACCATGTTCTTTTACATTTAACAAAATCTTTGATACTCATATGGAAGCAAATCTGTCTCATCAAACCTTGAATTATAAAAATCATTTAATTTCTAGCAGTGAATTTTTTTTTTACTGAAATTAAGTATCTGAATTTTTGTCTCTAAATTAAACTCTTTATGTTTTCAATCATTTTTATTTTTCAATGTTCATAAAAAAAAAAATCACATCTAACACATTCAAGTAATATGAATTCAAGCTACTCAAACTCATTGTGGCTGTGGCGCAGTAGGTACAGCGGGTCATCCAATGAAGGGTTGGCAGTTCAAATCGTGCCTCCAACTGTCCACATGTCAAAGTGTCCTTGGGCAAGACACTGAACCCTACATGGCTCCCAGTGAGGCCCGATAGCGCCTTGCATGGCAGCCACTGCCCACTGGTGTATAAGTGTGTGTGTGAATGTGAGACTTATATTGTAAAAGCACTTTGGGCCCACTAGTTGACAGAATTTTTTGCATCTGAATGAGTTTGAGCAGCTTGAATTTATATTACTTGAATGTTTTAAATGTGAATTTTTTAAATGAACATTGAAAAATGAAAATGATTGAAAACAGAGTTGAAGAGTTGAGTTCAGAGACAAAAAATTCAGATATTTAATTTCAGTGTGAAAAAATTCAATGGCTTTTGCAATTCAAACTTTAATGAGACAGATTTGCTTCCATACACTAAGCACAATTACACATAACAGACTAGTTATTTTTAATTGTACGTAAATGTTATTACACTAATAAACTTTTGCATGTGTTTGAATATGTCTGCATCCCTACCTGTGAGGTCTTTCTCTCGGAACTGGATCAAGGGGAAGACCATACTGTCCGCCATCTGGTTGGCCAGCTCGGAATGGAGCGAGTTCAGCTGGACGACACAAACACACAGAAAAATATCAAGCGTTGCACCAAGACAAAAAGGGAACGTTTACCCGAGCCAAACATCTTGAGGGATTTGAATGTGTCTTAATAAGTACAGTGACATCTGCTGCCAGCTATTCCTGCAGCGAGCTGGAAAGTAACATTTTCAGCGATACGGGTGCATAACTGCAGCCAGTGCCTTCCCTACATCATTAAGTGCTCATATTGTGAAACAATGCCTTTTGTGAGGAGAATAATGAAACCTGCTGTTTACTCGGATATTGGAAACAGGTCTGTAAAACGCACGTGCAAACAAATGCTACTGTAATGCTTTGGGTCTGCCAAGAAGCAACACTCACCGGTTCAGATCCAGCTTAATCTGAATGATTCAGCAAATACTAAAGTCTATATGAAATCATTTTTTCCTCTGTGCATGATGATTTAAGGTCAAACACACAATCAACCTGTGTCCTCTGAACATATGTGTGCAGACGTGTGCATCTTCAATCCATCTGAGTGCTGACTGGGCAGGCTCATGGACCCCTAAGGCTCAAAGTGACACGTCCATCTGTTTTGTCTGTATACCTTCACTCCCCGTCTTTCATCATTCTCCACATGCTGCCTCCTCTGTACATACAGAGCGATATCAAATCTACCTCGCCATTCCCCTTAGCCTCCATTTACTATCGTTTCTGGACTTAGAGGGAGGATAATAACCAGGTCTCTTTGTGGAGGTCATTTTCCCTGCCGTGCTAGCTAAGCTCAGGTGCAACATTCTTTATAACATAATAAAACCAGCTAGTGGACATACAACAGTTTATACTCTCCTTCATCAGACACATAAAACCGCAAAAACTGCAGATATAGTTCTCACCTCCCCTACGGTCTTGGCGAAGCTCTGCAGTGTGGTGATTACCTCCTCATCACCTTTTCCAAGGGCAAAATTCTAGACAGAAGAAGAGTAAGAGAGAGTGGCAAGTTTAATCCACAAACTGCAGAATGTTGCATAAATCCAGCAATACAAGAAGATAGAAAGTTAAAAATACCCTTTCCTGCCAGGAATTCTGGTACACCATTCATGGAATGATGCCAAAGATGCTAATAAACCTCATGCTAAGATGCTGACTTGTGTACTTTGTTAAAAGTGCCTCCATTAAGGGACAGTTTTTCCTCATACATTGCAAACTCAAGGGATCTACCACTATTTAAGGTTTGTTTAATAGGTTTTTGGTATTTACTATGGTGTTTTGTTTGCTACATAAAAATGACTGTATGATCAACTTCAAACAGGCTCTTCATCCTCAAGGTTCTTTAATGCAAACTGACTGAAAACAAGGATAAAGATGCAAATGACAACCTCATAACTCCACAGCTCATCTGCAACACTGACACTCCACCTCTGTACTCAAAAAGCAGTACATTATTTCAAGTATTCTGTGTGTCTTAACATAACTCATAAATTTACATTGTTAGCGTAAAGTCCTTAAGACAGAGTGGGAGCTACTTGAAATTTAATGCCTCAGGGTTAAATATTAATGCTGGTCCCACTTCAGTTGATGGTTAATTTTTGCTTTGCAAATTGGATACTGCAATTAATCATGTTTCAAAACAGGAAACTACTTTTCCAGGTTGGAAACAAAGTCTTAATTAAAATGTACATACCAACAGCAATGTCCAGAATACAGTATGAGGTTACATTATTAAAATTTTGCTGTAGTCATACATAAAGTTTGAATAGTTCATTAGCTTTTGTTATGTGGATGAAGTTATGATTTTTTTTCTTTTTAGGTATAAAAACACATTATGGTATGTTTTAGTTATTATCAATGTCTTTTT
>JAPTGZ010000023.1:33348800-33368461 GCA_029814645.1 Fowleria isostigma | reverse complement strand
GACCCTTAATTACATTCATCTTACAACCATATCTGTACAATTTCTCACATTACCCATAACATTATCCATGCCGTGATTGATACCGTAACAGCTATATCATCTTTATCATCACAATCATCATCATCATCATCTTCACCACCCCACCAACATACAACAACAGTCCTTACTAAACAATAGCTACGAGACCAGACACTGCACATTATTTAGACACAAAATTATAACATCAATTTGTACATTATGCACTGGAAAATATATAATTAATATGATAAAAAAAATATACATAATAAGTGTGCAAAACATAGTTGTGTGTAATTATAATTATGAGGTTATAAGGTGGAGTTAATTAGTCTGACGGCCACAGGCAGGGATGATTCCCTGTGTTGTTGTTCAGTGGTGCATTTAGGTGTTGTTAAATAATATAAATGCTGTACTGTACATTACGTACTTTGAGCTTGTTTCACTTGTTTTCGCTTAATGATAATAATACACTGTTCTTAGCATGCTATTCTAAAACTTACTATATTTTACCATTACTGATAAGGGGTGGAGGGCTGTTCCACACTTTAGTGTTGTGGGTGGTTCTCCTTTTCCATTTCATCACCACACAAAAAAATCAGGTGTTTTATTCAACTCACTTTTTTTTTTCCTGGTCAGTTTATAAGGTGAATATACATCTTTAAAATCTGTTTTTGTAATATTGGCCATTATGCAGCTCACTGAACCAGCCAGCCAGTAATTTATTGCCCGTCTCAAGGCCAATTTTATGAGGCAAGACACCTTACAAATATTTGGCACATGTAACCTGGGGATTGGCACTGCAACGTCTGATCATAACTTTATATACCATCAATTCCAGCAAAACCAAAAGATATGGGTCATGGTGTTTTGGCATATATAAATATTTCAGGGAAAGTGCTTTTTTTGAAATGGAATGTTTTTGTAATTCTTATAAATCAGCTCAAAACTTCATTCAAACTTTACACTTTAAGTCACAGGACTTTGTGAACTCTCACTGTTACTCATTTTTTTGATATCTTACACAGCTTTTAAAATGTCAGAGTTTAAGTTTTAATCTCTTTTAGCTTTTTGGAAGTTTATAGTCAATCTCTATGAGACAAGTTATCTGTCAATATTAATGGGAGGAGCTTCTTGGGTTTGTAACATTTTTTAACCATAACTTAGAAAATAACAAAAACCATTTATGTCACATTATTTACATTACATTTACATTTTAGTTTTTATTTTTTCTAAGTTTTAATTTAGTTTTCTAACACTAGCCCTAACAAGGGTATTACAAAACATAAACACTTTTTTTTTTTTTTTTTAATTTCATGTATTTGTTTTTCTCACTCCCTGCATTCTCCTTCAGGTCCTGGAACAGAGGCTCTTTTTCCTGAGGTGACTTTTAATGGAGCAAATAAGTTCATGTGGGAACTCGAGCCTCATCATCAGACGGAGACCGTTCTGGGGGAGGTTTGTGTCTTTTCCCACTGCCTGGGCGATCAAATCCCGCCTGGTCAGTTGTCACTGGAACTTCATCATTGGAGATGTCTCTCGACAGCCAGTCCGCCAGGTCGGTGGCGATGTCCTGGCCGAGGTCAAAGTCTACCTTTGGGTGGTGTACCATGGTGAGTTGTTCACAGTCCTCTCTAGTCCATTCATTTTTTGCCTCTTCTGCTGTGGCTGAGACATGAAAGTCCTCCTCCAACACATCAGACATCAGTCTGCCAATACTCCTAATGCGCTGGTTGGGCCTCAGATAGCCTGTCGGCCTCAACTAGTCTATCAGAAAACACATTTTCAATTTTCTGACTTGATTGCTTTGTCTTTTCTGGAGGTATTTTGTCAAAGAGCAGCAATAGATTGTCACCTACAATACAAAACGTTTTTTTGATGGTTTGTTTTTAAATCAGTCTTGCTCTTGGATATGTCATACATAAGCCAAAATAGTGACTTTGGCGCATTATTAATTTTTATGTAGCATCAGATTTAAAATCTAAAATCCTCTTGAGTCATTCCTATTTTAAACCTGGCTTTTGTTCAAGTGTAAAAGTTTATCAGTGAGTACTTATTTTTTTATTTTGTAAAAACAGTGTCTTACTACGAAACCCAAATACATTGCACAACACTCAGCAGAGATAACTGAACATGTTATGTTTTCCGTCAGAGAGAACGGGGCTCTTTCAAAACTTATCTTATCTGCAGAACTGTGTTTACAACTGCTCGTTACTTGCAGACAGCTGTTGAGTGTTACAGTTGATACCGGATTCACCAGTAAGACCCTTCCAGATAATGACTTGGCTCAACACTAGCATCATCTGTCCTGTAGATTATCTCTTGGTCACAATTTACAATTGTTTGCATGTGTTGTAGCTAATGCTAACCACAAACCAGTGGATTTCTACAGATCAGTCTTTGTAGGTTACTCCTTACTTTCTCATATGGCATCTGTGGGGATTATGATAGTATAATCTTGAATTTTCAAAAATATGTTGTGTCATTAGACCTGTGCATTCAGGGCTTAAGCCCAAGATGTTTTTGCAGTAGCACTGAACACACTAGTTTGTGTGTTGTTGTTGTTGTTTTTTTTTTTTAAATACGAGCATATGAGTAAATACATGTCCTCTTTATCACTGGTGCCTGAAGCTGTACATTTGTACGGCCTGTGCGTATCGTAGTACTTATGGAGAACACCCCCCCATTTGTTTTTTAAGCCCCAGATGTTTTCTAGTCTTAATGATGCCCATGGTGGTAAATCACATGAGTAACATTAAAAGGAGCCTGACAATAATAACATACACACAGCTTTTTCCTGTTTCAGTCCATGGTAATAGCATAAACTGGCCTGAATGACTTTTCCTATTTGTTGCTTTTAATCATACATATTCATATAGGAATGCCTTTCTCTTTAACAGACAGCACTATTAGAAACATCTCTGCCCAACTTTTATGGATGATCTTTTTGTCAAATGTCATTAAGTCTCCAATGATCAGGCTGCATTGTGAAATATTATTGGTGGTTATTTAATGAGAAATTATTGATTGTGTGTGTGTTGATGCTGTTTATTAAGGTTGATCTCATGTTGATGTTGGGAACCTCCTGGATGAGCCCAAAGGTGCTGCACCCTCATCGTCCCTACCTCTCAGTCCAGCCTCATGGAAGATCATCACTGAGGGAGAAATTGTGATTGATAGCCTCTACCTGTCACAAGCTGTGTACATTCTGTTTGGACTTTTATATGCATTGCATCTAAACTATTCCAAATCTATAAAGCTCACATTAGAGTTCAACTAAAAAGTTGAAAAAGGTAAAATTAAACCAAAGTTACAAACATTAAAAAAACAGCTTGGAATGTAAAGAAATACAGTGTTAATTCTACTGTGCATAACTAGAATTCATATTTTTCAATCACTTCCCATGTGGCCAAAGTCAAGGTGTGAATGTAGGTCATTATATAGTTCAGTGTTTTTAAAGGAGGCTGTTATGTAAGGTGCTGCCATACAAACAATCTTTACAGTGGCTGTTGCCTATGTACAACGGTTTAGTTAACAATATCTTTATTTTAAGAGGACTTTCATGAAGTGCAATAACAAAATGTATAGGCACAATATGTTCCGTATGTATGTTAATATTTAATGTCAAGGTCTTAACAGAGACAAATCAATACACTGAGTAGTGCATATTAAAAAAACAAATGCACATGCAGGAACCTGTGATTGCTCTTCAGTTCCGACCAGTAACAGTCTCTGTTCTGTACTTCCCCTGGGTTACATAGGTTCAGGGTTAGATGCACCAGAGTATACTCCACACTATATAATAATGTTTTTTAAACCCAAAATAGGCTTGGTCTAATTGTGAGGCTATATCAAATATTTTGAAAATACTGTTCATTTTTCTTCTCAAGTAAAAATTGGCCTGAATTGCAATTTTAAGCAGTTGATTTCATTTGCCCTCTGACTGACACAGTTTTGTTGTTTTGTGGGGAAAAAGGGTTTCTGGAGCATTGTGTGTTAAATTTCTTCCCTTCAATATGATTTTGTATAAAGTATTAATTACAAAAACAAAATGGTATTATTATGTTTGAAGAAACCACATTATTTATATTTACAAATTAATTTAATCTTGCACAGTCCACCACTTTTCCATATTGTATATTTTCTTCTGGTTACTTTTTGCTCTCTGAATTTTGCACATCACCAGAATCATGTGATAACAAACAATCTGTTGTATATAACACAACAAGGGCTGCACAGTTCAAGAACTAACCGTTTTTTTAAGTTGAAGCTGTAATACTTCTTGTCACCAGCAGATGTCAGTGCAGCACAGCCCAAACTTCAACACAAATGTCAAAAGAAAGATGCAAAATGCCAACCCTAAACATTTGACTAATCACACTTTCTTTCTTATCTATGAAAAGTGATATGCATGTCCTTCTCATGCCCTCAAGTCCTATGCGGATGCCTCTTGGTCTTATTGGTCTTACTGGTGATATAATGGGTAAAGCCAGGCGGCTGCTCTTACATCCTCCTCCAATTGACTTGTAAAGGGTAAAGCCAGAGGGTTGCACTAATAATTGGCCCCATGAGTTGCTAATCTATAGCCCAATAACTCTAACAGGGTGCTAATCACTGCTTTGTTGGGAAAAAAGGAAAAAAACCTTGCCAGTTTTTCCATGGCAATCATGCCACTGAGAGGCCCGTGTGAGCTACACCCTGATGCATTTATAGCCGGTGTCAAGCTCAATCAAGGGCACTGCTTTATGGGTTTCACTATAATGAGGCTGAAACCTGGAAAAGAGCATTTTGCATGTCCAAAATTCTCAGTAATAACTTATCTGGTTTTTATTCTCATGTTAAAGATAAAAAAAAACAAAACTTAGCTTTGCTGCCAAAGGAATTTACAAAGATATTTGCAGATTTAAACTTTATCTTCTTTAATTGGTGTCTGAAATCTGCTTGCATGCCTTGTGCTCTAATTTAATGTTCCACGTTGACTTGGAGAGGAGAAGTAGACGAGGCGTCCCTACCTTACTGATGATTAAATTCACTGTATCATTTTACAGACATACCCATGTGCCTTGGAGCTATAAAGCTTGCATTATGTCAGACATGAAACGTTCTGTATATCACCTGAGGACTCCTTCTCTATATAACAGACAGACAGCCTGAATTAACCTGATCAATGAGGTTAACGCATGTCATACATTCTTCCCTTATGCAATCTTACTCGGGTACAAAGCAATGATGTAAGAATTTCAAGTTCTTTCTGCCCTCCGTCCATGGCCTCCTCTGTCTGGTCATCACCGACCAGAACAAATGAACAATACAGTCTCGCCTGTGTTCTCAAAGCATGTCAGACTCAATGTCAAGGCCTCCTTCCCCCGAAGACTCCCAACTGTCACTCACATTTAAGTCAGTGTACATGAAAGACTGGAAGGACACATGATACAGTCGTTCCATTGAACTGAATTTGACATGTAACGCCAGGTCAGTTAGTTCAATAAATACTCTTCAGCTCTGCATCGCGGCCTCTTGCTTGACCTGGGGTAAATTGAAGCACCCTCAGATCTGAGATGGGAAAGGGTGGTGGTGATGGTGATGGTGGTGATGGTGAGGAGGGGGGGAGGGTGTGTTGGTTGCGGCGGCTCCGCTTTGCTCTTGGCTTCACAGTGCATGTGCTTTCAATTACAGACAAAGGAGAGGCGGTCCTGTGCAGCATGTGGTTCCATTTAGAGCAGGTGAAACAATGTAGGAAAATAGATCCGTCATCCGTCGCATTCCAGAGGCCAGTGAGAAACACCGCTAAATCATAGAAAAGCTAATCCTGAAAGGGTGGGGTAAAGGCAGTCGAGGGTTCTTGTCAGCATCTTCAACAAAGGCATGCTATCAAGCAAAGCATCGCAAAATCATGTCAACTTTCTCTTTCTCTTCTGTGATATTTTGTTTGAATTACCTTCACTTCAACTCAGATTTTGCACTTTTTGTCCTGAATATAAATCCTACTGTTTTTTTTTCCCCCTGTAACCTCTAGTCGCCCAGGTCCCCAGGTGTTCCTGCCTGAAATACCGGAGGAAATATTTAATATAATTTGAGGCCAGACAAGGTTGAGCAGACAGTGTCGTGTAGGAGAAAAGGCATGTTATTCTCTGCCTTATATACAGTCTGCAGGAGCAGCTAGGCAGCTGATTTTATCAGGCCACTATCCCATTCCTCTGACTCCATCTGCCCTTCACGTGAGCCCTCCGATGGGGTCTGGCAGGTTTGCCTCTTTTTCAGCATGTGGTTATAGTCAGATCATGCGGCCCTTCTATTCTGTTGGAAAGAATGTAGGTTAATATAGCAAGCGGGATCTGGACATTTCGCTCTCATTTTCCTTTTATAGTCCATAGGAGTAAAGGCATAGCGTGTGCTCCAACCTGTAAATCAGTGGATGTTTGGCGTCTTGCTACTTTAGAGGAGGGGAGCATTAGGCCTCACTTAGGATACAGACCAGCAGCACCCAGTAAAGCTCTCACATGCAGAATGAAAGGGAGGAGACATGAAAGAATAGAAGACATATTTTTAGCTTGGGCCAAAGCCCAGTGAGTGTCAACTGGACTCAAAGCTAACAAGAACTTAGTTGGGTGATTACTTCACAGCACATACTTGAATTCCTTTGGCTATACACTTCCTCCAGTACCTACATTATGGGAAATAATAAAAAGTATTGATTCCAGGGTGGCATTAGTAGAGCCACGCCAAAGCCAGTCCAATCACACCATTAAAAATGTGGCATCTGATTTTCCAAGGCGTGTGCAAGCACCACCATGTCAAGCTAATGCTCTTAAAATCCACGGTCTGGTTCAGGTTCTCATGTGTTAAAAAAACAAAAAAAGTCTATATTATTTTTTCTTTTTCAGTTTTCAAGGAAAATGCTCCACTATTTGTTTTCTCTGTTTCAAAATGAGTATAAGAGGTGTTGTTTTCATAAGGTAATGAATTATGTTGCCCTTTTATTGCTATGCATGATATCAGGAAATGGAAAATTGTAGACCATTAGATTTATGCAGCCAGACTGATTACACCAGTCCTCATTCTGTACCCTTCATTGCTCCTCTGCCTGTCACATCCCCTCTCTCAATGTGGGTTACACAAATTCCCTCAAAATCTGTCCTAGTTTTTATGTCTCGTCCATCCAAGCTGAAGAAACCAACAATGTCGTTTAATCCCCAGAGCACAGGCTCTGTTGTTTGACTTCGGAAGGACTTGTCTATAGTTGTCAGAAGAGCCAACTATCACGTCATATTTTCTAGTGTGATTTTTATTCAAAATCTTAACTTCTTATCATAATTTGACCTTGTTCTGGAGTTGGGGATGAGCTCCAACATAGACTGTATTTAGTCTATTCTCACCTCCTTTATTCAAAGACAAAAATTACCCAACTTCAGAACAAATTATTAGACCAAGTGTAATATCCTATAAAATTCTCAACATAAAAGCCCTTCAAATTAACTTTTAATATTCTGTTATTCAAATATGAATTATATATTCATTGTTTTTAATGTGTTTTAAAAACAGAAATGGCGTACATAATTATTTTTTAAAAGAAACTGTTAAGCAAATACCTTGTGTGTTTTGACAGTATTTTTTGCCTCACATTGGCTCACAAAAAAAGAGTCACTTTTATAACTTTTTTCAATTTTGTCACAGTGGTGGGAACCATAACCAAAAGTGAGATAAATTTTCAAAACTGTGCTTTGTTAATAATGCCATCTCAATACAGGGATCAACAACTTTTGATATCTAAAGGGACATCCTTGGTGTATATAGGCTGGAGATGTTTTAGAGCAGGATTATGTAAGCATTATTTTAGACCTAAAACATGAAACCAAAATGTAAAAATATGTTGTTACTCATTAAAAGTGCCATTTGCTCATTTGTTTGCATTTATGTTCGTGCTGGTATTGAGCATCTGAAGCCTCAGCCATGCTGCTCTGTTTCCCTCTGTTACACTACACAGTTTGTAGGTATGCCTCAATACTAACGTGTTCAAAACCCAACAAATCGACTGCTATATTAGTTGCCAACTGTTTTAAGAATCTATTTGGATTGATTTAATAGATTAGTTGTTGCAGCACGACAGTGTAATGAAGCAGCCCATGGCATGTGTCGACTGTAACACATGTATGCAGCTACTTATAGGAGATCCTCCATATTCATTTCCATATGGGTTTTGATGCAGCCACAACCAGGCAGGAACTACAGGAGCAGCAGCTTGTCTACTTGTTTGTCTTCTTACTGTTGTTTAATTTTTAACAAACATAACATTAACATTATAACATTAACAAACAAAGCATAACATGCTGCACACTTTTAATACCCCTCAATACCCCAAATATAGTGTATGATTCTGTTGAAAGTTACTGCCCTATAATGTAGATTAGACTGTTTTTGTGTAAAACACATTACATACATGTTTATATTTGAAAGTACTCGGATATTATAACTGAACAAGGCACAATGCCATTTGACCTTGAAAAGTAGGTCAAGGTCATCTATTTTCAGTAGACTTCTGCTTCATGCCAAGATGCATCCACAGTTTAAATTTGCTGCAGATATCTCAATGCATTCTTCAGATAATGTGACTATATCACTGAATGGACAGACAGATGAACAGACAGATGACCAAGCAATTACAATATCCCTCCTCCGAGGGGTAAAAACAATAAATGTACTGTTTATTTCCTGAAAATACAGGTGAATTGAATTAGGTAAAGCCCACGTCCCACAGACTGGACAGGGTGACACTAATCAAATGACTGTTCAATACCAACTGCAGATTTTCATGTGGACAGGCAGTGTGCAGCTGGTTGGCGTGGGCCTCTAAGAACAGGAAGTTCTAGAGGAGAATGACCCTTAATTGCTGCAATAGAGCAGCACATGTCTATTCCCTGGACTCTAACCTTTTCGTCCTCGGCTCTTGGTTGTCCAGAGGTAGGGGAGAGGGGGAGGTATGAGCCCCATTAAGGAACTAATGAGCTGTATGTTACGATCTGATAGCAGGTGAACCAGTAATCAGACCAGTCAGTGCTAGAAGCCTTTGGGTACAATTCCCTATCACCCAACAATTAACCCAGCAATAAATCATTCCACAGCTGCGCCATCACATGGGGTCCATCACCCTCAGCAACCCCTCACTCTATGATAGGGGTCGATGAGAGAGGGGATAGCACCCAGAGGTTGGGGTTACAGATGGAGTGTTTGAAGTCTGAGATGTTATGGTTGGTGTAGAGGGAAGGGCCCCCCTAGAGAGCATGTTTAGGGTTTGGAATAAGAGACTAGAACAGTGTTTTAGATTAGGCTTCTAATCCCCCTAATGAAGGCCAAACTTAGTGCTCCATTGTTGTGTAAACTGTCGTGCTTGTAATGCCCATGCGGCAGTGACAGATCCAGCTCCTTGTCTTTCATCAGCAGAGCGGTTACACACAAAGTAACAGCTAATCAAGTCAAGCTGATGAGGGAGGATGGTGGTGAGTGTGTGTGTTTAGGTGCGAAAATACACATGCATGTACGCAGTCAGCTCGCAGCATTTCATGTGTGTGCGAACGCGTGTCTGCCCACATATGTGAACATTTAATCTGCTCCTTGTTAACAGAAATAGGAGTGCCCCAAATTTAGGAACAGTATGATTATGCTTTTGTTCCAGGGAGAAAATCAATTTGCTGTTCACAGCAGCACTAAGTGATCACTTCCTATTTCCTGAGCAGGGCCTTAATGTGTCTTTAACCACTATCACATCAACAGGCTGTAGTTGGGATGTGGATAGTTACGCCACTTTGACAGCTAATGGACTGATTTCATTAAAGACTAATATAATTTTTTATCTGTTGTGGGTAAAATGTTCCCAGAAATATCTAAATAGTAATACATTTTATTTGAAAGCACTTTTCATGACCAAAGGGCACTGTACATCATGGGATAAAAGACAAAAAATAAAATACAAATGACAATAAATGAAGTAAAAGGGACAATAAATAAAGTACAAAGGATAATAAATAATATACAAACGAGGCACAAGGGCAGGTAATGTGGTACAGATGAGATGTTAGGGAATTATTATGGTGGGTGGGCAGTCCTGGGCAGGTGAGTCTTGAGTGCGGACTTGAAGATGGAGAGAGAGTCACTGTTTCGGAAGGATGATGGCAGAGAGTTCCAGAGCTGGGGAAACACAGCAACTGAAGGTTCTGCTCCCCGTGGTGCTTATCATATCTTACATCTCACCTAACCCTAACCCAAAATGACTGAATGCCAAAATCTGAAAGTGATTCCCAATGAGGCATGATCATTTATACTGAGGTACCTGTATGTGTTCTTAGAGAGTTTTATCCCAACTGGTAAAAATAAAGAGGCAGAAAACATCAGTGTGTACATTGCTTGACAGCAGCATTTATTCTTCAGCAGTTTGCCTTTACCTAGGCCATGCCCAAATAAAACCGCATCTTTTCCTTTCCCATCTTTTTTTTTTGTCATTTTCAAAAAAGTGCTCCTTTAAACATGGAGACGTTTCAGAAAATATCTGCATCCACAAGAAACCACTGAAAACAATATAATAATAATAATGAATTAAATTTTTACAGTGCTTTTCAAGTTACCCACAGCACTTTACATTATTGATCCATTATGCATTTGCTCTCACATTCACACTCTGGTGGTGGTAAACTACATATGCAGTCACAGCTGCACTGGGCCAGCCTGACGGATGCGTGGCTGCCAATTCCCAACCATCGCCAAACATTCATAACCAGTATGAGTGACACTGGAGGCAAGGTGGGTGAAGTATCTTGCCCAAGGACACAACAGCATATGACTAGAACAGAGCAGGATTCGAATCACCAACCCTTTGGTTATTGGACATCCAGCTCTACCACCTGAGCCCCTGATGTAGTACAAATGCCAGGGCTGTATATGGCGTTGTAATGCTCTCGCAAAAAACGGAGAAGACGTGGAGCATATGCATAAAGCCTGTTTCTACTGGGTGTGATCCAATATTTCCTTCTGGTTGCCCCTCTCCACAGTAGACCAAGAGCATGTTGTTAATATCGTTAGCTAAGGTTGTTTGTTGCTCATTGCAAAGAAGATTTAGATTTAGTATTTCCAAAAAGCTCAATAGCTGTTGTAGCACAAGCACTACTCTGTAGTCCACCATTGTTGTCGTTGTAAAAGTGGCGTTTTGCTTCCAGGGTTAGAGAGATGAGGGTATGACATCATCGTTTTAGAAAAGTTGCAGTTTGGTTGTACAAAGATGCAAAACCATTTTTTTTTAAAGTTTATCCACTCTGGTTTCAAAAAATTGTGGTTTCAGTGACTGAAAATGCCAATTTTGTGTGGATGAAGGACCTATCTGATAGAAAACTTTTGTGGATACAACCGAAACCATCTTCATATGGACAGGGCCTTTAGTATGATCTTTCAGTATTGTTCTGAAGATGTTAATCACTGTTATAGAAACACGATCATATTGAAAACTGTTAAGCTCATAGTATTCTTTCTTTCTTGTTCTGTCATGTTTTAATAAAAA
Source organism: Fowleria isostigma (assembly GCA_029814645.1). NCBI lineage: Eukaryota > Metazoa > Chordata > Actinopteri > Kurtiformes > Apogonidae > Fowleria > Fowleria isostigma. The sequence continues at coordinate 33,356,904 of JAPTGZ010000023.1, read as the reverse complement.
AGACACTACCTTCTTCCTTCTTTCCTTTTTATTGAACATGTAGAGCACGTATTTTTGTTTTACTGGAAAGACAGGAAGCAAGGTCAGCAGAAGGAAGTGCGTAACACTGACCTTCAACTTAAAACTATACAAAATAAAAAATGCTTTTACAATAAATAATAAAAAGGAAAAAAAGACATGCAAAATGCCTAAATACCACTGCATGTGAGAAGACAAATCAAACAAAAACAAATGTTGGGAACTTTTTTGACTTGATTATTTACACAATTTACATGTATATACTTTTTTAACTTATTTGAACTATAAACATGATATAGACCTTATGAATTGTATCAGTCTTTCCACAATTGTTTTTAACCATTAACATATTTACAAATTCTATAATCTTTAAGCCTAACCTAAATCCGGAGCCAAGGAATCACAGTCAAACAAGCACAGAGATACAGCTCTATTTTTTCAGTAGTCAAACATTCCACCACATCAGCCTGATAGAAGAATGCTTTTACTCTTAATATTATGTAAAAGCAACCTGATATTATGTTGAATGGATACTTGAACTGTCTGTCTCTCACTAGAAAAAGTAAAAGTAATCCAATATAGCATAATGTACCTGGGATGCTATACTGTTTTATCCCCTCAAGGAAGAGAAATACCACACTCCTAAACACACAGGCATGGAGACAGCCAGGCATTTCTCTCTAATTATGCTATTTCAGGAGTCATAATCATCCCTCTCTCCCTATTTCACTCTCACTCTATAAAAACCCCTCAATGCACGGGAGTACAGCAGGATGTTCTCCATTCGCCAACCAACATGAGCTGATGTTCTCCCACAGAGGCTTGTGCCAAGCCACTACTGTCCTCCCCACATCCTCTCACCTCACTCCCCCTCCTCTTGCCACCCATCGCTTCCCTTAAGCGGAACCCACAGTCTATACAAACACAATTGCCTGGCAACTGACTTTTCTTCCCTGTGCTGTAGGTCATTAATCCTACCCGGGTTGTGCTTGGTATCGATGTAAAAGGATTAAAAAGAGGAATTCCAAACAAATAAATGTTGCTGACAGATGTGGTGTTTTAGCTTTGTTCAGAGACAAAAGCTTGTTCTTCTTTAGTGAGCTCTCCCGTGATGATGGCAGCTAAAAATAAAAAATAAAAAAAAATAAGGAGGTTATATAACATCATGCCAATCTGGCATGAGTGTTGGCTGTGGCACTGTGGACATGGAGGGGAGGTAGAGGACAGGACATAGGTCCAGACAACACTTATGGCTGACTTTCAAAATGAACACATAGTGGCCAGAGTTTCTGTGGCTGAGTGATTTCAACAAAGAAGCAGTGAGATACATGATGTGGTTTAAAGCAACAGTGTGCATAAACATGTAGAAAGATGCCCCTGAGTAAAGCAACACTTTTTCCACCTTCAAATGGGTTCATCAATTTGACTGCTGATGGGTTTGATATCCATGATTTTAGACATGTTGTTAAATGTCTAAACACGTGTAAGAACTAACAGACTCTGCCGGTGAGTAAAACCCGATTCGAATGGGATTAGTTTTACCTAGGAATGTGGGGTAAAGTGAAAATTGCCAGAGATTTTAATCACATCACTGTGCTGCATCAGTAATCATGACCGTGACTTTTACCTTTTGTAAAAGGGTCCTGAAAAATTACTCCAGGTAATACTAATCTTGGACGAGTAGACCAGTAGTCATTGTTGGGTTACTTTTGAATGTATTTTGTTACAGATTACAGAATACATGCCCAAAAAAGTAATCTACACTGTAATCCATTACATTACTCAATCTGGGTATCATAATCTGAATACTTGGATTATTTTTGAATTTTCTTCAATTTTAATACCATATGTAGGAAATCACACCATGTTTATTATGTCGTAAACAGAAGGATTCATGTGTGTTCTGGTTTAGAGCTGGATCAGTATATTAGGTCTAAGACTCATAAACACATGATGTACTTGTACAACCCAAAGCAAGTTATTGGTGTTTTGTCTGGTTGTAGAAAAAGACAAGAAAAAAATCCTGATATTAAAATATTCACATCTGTATTCCGCATTCTCCTTTCTTATCTTTCTTTAATGTGAAGTACTGCTTCCATTTCTAACCAAGGTATGCAGCTCTGACTTCACCTCCATTTTCTTGACCTGTACTTGACGGAGTGACTCGTTAACACAACTTGCACTCAACACTAATCATCAGAATATTTGCGTTACATATTGTATCAAGGGATTATGGGAAATGCATTAGAAACTGGATTTATGAAATGATATAAAATAATTTAAAGTAATTCACTGATCTTTAAAAATGTGACTGTATTCTGATTACCATGCATTAAAATTGTAACAGAATACAGTTACTCATATTTTGTGTTCTAAATAATTCTATTACATGTATTCTGTTACTCCCTAACACAGCCAGTAGTTATTATGTGTGTAGATATTCCATAATATCCTCTTTACAAGTAGGTTTTTCACAGTTTTTCAAGCATGGAGGCTCATGAAGAAAGTTTTCCAGTAGTCAGTTGGAAAGTACGTGTGAAACCCTGTGAGTGACAGTCAGAACTGGCGTACGACAAACATGATTCAGAAACAAAAGGTCAAGAGCACTTCTTAGAGATTGTTTTAGGTAAGATACATTTAGGTAAATGTAGCAGGGCTATGTGGCTATTTTTTAAAAAAATTTTTTTAGTAGCTTAATCATCTGGTTGATGGACAATATTAATATTCTAATCATGATGTTATTACCTCATACCGGGGTGCCACCTGATACGCACTTGATGACAGGAGGGGACGGCAGTGTGTAAATGGATTTACCCCTCCCACTTGTGATAGTTTTACTGATATTTCTTATCACATGAGAAGTATACATTAATATTACCAATGTTGTGTGGTAAAGTAGCATTAACCCACATGCCCATGTAAAACTAATCCAGTCCAAATAGTGCTTAAGACAAGATGTGACTTAAAGCTGCAGTATGTGTAAAAAGTTAGAAAGACATATATGAGCTACTGTTTCCAACATTAAAAAGGCTCATCATTTTAAATATTCAAATCCAAAACACAATAAAATGGTCAACTTTGATTAAAAACAACAAAACAAATATGATTGCTTTGTCCAATTTGTGAACAGACAGAAATGCTAACTCTGTATGTACGTGAGGTGCTGTTGCTCACTTCATAGACTGTACATAATTAAACCAGTCAGTTTCTTTGTTTTGAATCCAGTTATCTAAGTTTTGATTGTCACTATATTGTTCTTTTGGAGCTGAAAGTGACCATATGAAAAAGGGGGGATCAAAATACAGGAGTCCATGGGGTCATCAGCGAGCTAAGACTAAACACTAACTTACAGACTCAATCTACAGGTAAATTTCATCAAACACTGCAAAACAAAGTTGTTATACAGTGTTAAGTTAGGAAAGCCTGTTAACTAAAATGACAGTAGAGCAGTCAGTCAGGAAAATATTGGTTTTACTGGATGAAATAAACTCAAAAAGTCTGTCTCACTAGGGAAGTAGGCTGTCATACAGACCTGTCAATCAAAGCCTGACAGAGCAGACGTTAAAACTTCTGTTTGATCTGAGATTAATGGACCAATAATTTCAAAATGTAATAACAGAACGCTCACTAGAGGGTCCAAATAAAATGGATGGAACTGAAAAATGATGAATGAGTTTTAGAGAGATGTTCAGTGTAAATTAGTAGCCTACACAGAGATCCCAGGGAAAAGGAGAAATGGTGATCCCATTTTCTTTTCACCATTGATCGATTGCCACAGCCAAGCCAAAGGAGTAACAGAGGTGAGACAGGCTGGACTTTTACACAGTGGACCTGTGTTCCGGAATCAAAGGGGCGACAGTGCAGCACAGCATATAGTGTGACATATCAGAAATACTCCGAGCATAGCGGTGCTGCTAACCTCTCCAGAGTTGGCATGTCTTTCATTGGTCCGCAAATGTTAGCTTGGATAGAGTCCTCCACCAGAAGTGACAACAGCTCGTGGATCTCGGCATCTCCCCAGTTCGACATCTTTCTGGTTGTGTTGATATGTTTGTTTATTGTAAATGGCCTCCCGGGCGTGGGGTTCACACATGCAATAAGTCATTAAATGTCACACCTCAGTTGTGAAATGAGAGGTACTCCCTTTACATAGCATTCCAGAATTCTTTTTCAGGGCTCTGTTACTACCTCTAGAGGTGTTAGAGAGCTGTGATAAAGGTGGAATCAAATGATCCCACCATTTTGTTCATACGGACTTCATTGCAGAATAAAGGCAAAATGCTGTGCTTTGTGCTGTGTAAAAAGGGATTATGGGAACCAGAGACATTTGGATCCACCACCAGCTGCTTCATTGGTATTACCTTTAAGCATACCTCTACATTGACCAAGGTCTTTGCCCCTTTGTTTGCACATACTTAGTACGTTGACTGTGGTCATCTCATTATTTCCTCAACTCAGGTCCTTGGTCAAGGGTCCTGTTTGTTCAGGGTCTCAGGAGGCCCAGATAATTAAACCTGTTGTGTATTTATAGTAAGCAGGGTCGCTCTGTTCATATAGCGCCTTTCTGAGAACTCCATAATCTTGGAACATCTCAGCAAACATTCCCACCACATTTAGGTCAAATAAGTTCTGACAGGGCCTGTAATCAGCAGGAATACATGAGATGTGTCTGAGACAAGCTGCCAGACACTTACCCTTCAATATGAAACCAAGGAGATTCTACGGTCACATCCATGTTCACAAACACACACGTAGTCTGACCTGCTGGCTGTAGCTGTGGTCTATTTGGGAAGGGACAGGGTTATAAATAGCATGCGGTGACGCTGGTGTTTCATAATAACATCCTGGCTAGACCATAAACCCAATCTGCTCACTTTTCGCTTCACTACACTTCTGACGTAGCCACGAGGGAAATTCCAGGGTTAAAAATGTGCACAACTAGTTGTGAGTTATTTGGTGGTGGCCCAAAGAATGGGTTGGTTTTTGAATGTCCTAAATGAATTCTTTTTCCAAAATGAGGACACAATGTGCCAGCAATGCAACCCCCCGTAGGGAGAAAGTGGGGGTAAGACAACAGCTGCATACCCTCACATACCTGCAGTCCGTGACAGACGGGGTGTTCTCCCCCCTTAGATTAACAGAAGCTCAAAATAAGAGCACACAGGTGGCAAATGTTCATTTCATCTGTCAATAAGGCTGAAGTTGACTTTAGGCTGCTGATGATTTAAGCTTTTTTCACATATCTGTTCTCTTTGACTGAGTGCAAACATCATCCTCAGATCGTAAGGATGGGTGATATCTTAATAAAAACAATAACATCTTTTGTCTGTTCTGAAGTGTTGGTTTGATCTGAACCCAACTGCCAAAGGTCAGAAGGTTTGCAGACATGGTGGAGGCTGTTTATGTAACTGTACAGCTGCTGTTTGAGTTTACTGTGTATGTGCTGACCTGTGGGATGGTAGCTGAAAGAGGTGAAGCAGAGGTGTGAAAATGTCAGAGTGGTCAACAGGGAGACCAGACGCCACGAAAATGTGTGACAAGATTAACAAAGCAAAACATCTGTGGTGACCAAGTGTTGCATAGTAACAAAGTAATAATACTTCACTATAACCAAGTATGTTTTGGGTGAATTTGTACTTTACTGACTTTTTTTATTCTATTTAGTTTCACTTTTACTGCATGAAATTTCCTGACTCAATTGTATATTTTTACTCTGATATATTTTTAATGTGCAGTATCGTTGCTCCTTACAAAAATTAATGTAAAAAATTCGGTGTTTTCATTACTGAGATTACCACGTAATCATGTAATGCAAAGTGCAAACAATGATCCACACTCAACCTGTTGGTGATCTGAAGCTATGCCAAAAACAGGTTGGTATTATGTCAGTGGTGTCATTCTTTTTTTTTTTTTTTTTTCCCAAAATTCAGACATTTATAATACCAACAGTAGCTTACTCCTATTTAGGTTTTTGAAACTTTGTTTTTTTAAGTAGTGTGTGATACAGGCATCATTTTCAGCATTTTGACCACTTGTCTCTTACTTTACCATGTTTTAAAATTCTGGTTTGATATTTAAAATTCTGACTGCCTTTAGTTGTTATTAACAATGGCATATTTACATACACCCCCTATTTGAAAATCTCCAGAAAAAAACTTCTGCATTGACCAGGAATTGAACATCAGCCTTCTGTGTTGCAGTCTGAGGCAGTTCCTGAAGCTAATTCCAAATGGCCAACCTAATTGATATCTGATTGCGTTGGTATGTTTTGGGATGTACATTTACATCTTAGATCTCAGGGTTAATTAAAATTAACATGTATATTGTATTGTGAAAAATTACCATAATGCACAGTATGTTCTGTAAACAAAGCAAGCATTGCTGCTGAGCAGGAATATGACAATTCAGAGAAGGATATTACTTATAGTCGTGGAAAAAATTACCAGAACACCCTATGTTTTCTTCAATTTCTTGTTCATTTTAATGTCTGATACAACTAAAGATACATTTGTTTGGACAAATATAATGATAACAACAAAAGTAGCTGATAGTAGTTTAATTTGAGAGCTGATATCTAGCCATTTTCCATGATTTTTGTGATAACAACCAGAATTGCATAAGTTTTTACAATAGCTATAGCATGGTACTGACAAAAACAGTACTTTTAGGCATTCCATGTCTTTTTTTCTGTCTTAGTAACATTGTATACACAGGAGTTAGTACTTGATTGCATAAGCATTATTTTTAATGACTTCCGATGGTCTAATAGGTTTTTTCCACAACAGTATGTATGTATATATAACACCCCCCTTCCATTTTTTCTGGATCCGCCATTGACCTGTACTTTTGCTTTCATTACTTAAGTACATTTAATTGTAGAATACTTGAGTACAGTAAATACTAGGTACTTAAAGACTTTAACTTGAGTAGCATTTTAGTTGGTGACTCGAACTTGTACCTGCACTTCGACTCAAGTGTGATTCCAGTACTTTATACAACACTGGTGGTGATACAGCGAGCTAAGTTGGATTATGTGCGTGCCAGTATCTCTCAGACTCATAAGTGTTTGTGCATGTGTGTGTACAGTAGCTTTCTGACAGCACCCTGTCATTACCGCTCTTCACTACTGATTACTGGTACTACATGGCCTGTGGAGGTGCACCTGGGAAGCTGCTCACACCTGTCTCAGTCCTGTTCACTCCTTAAATTGATTTAAAGGCTCCTGACTCGCTCCAAGTTGTGCTCAACAGACTACTCATTTCCACATTTTATAATGTTTTTACACTTGTGAATCAGCTTCTAAGAATGCCTTGCCCGGGTCTGAAAACTCTTATGTAATGGCACAGTGTCAGCATGTAATACATACCGATATAAAGGAGCTACACCTGTCGGGACAAGTTGCTGAAGGGTACAGAGTATGTGTGTCTCTACCTGAGTATTTGTAATGGCTGATAACCATCATCACTCTCAATCAACTGCTGTGACAGTGATGGCAGTGGTTGAAGAGCAGCGATTACATGCTCCGATTTTGGCAGGGTGTTAGATTATACCATTAATTCACTATACATTGCTTGCATAGGACCTGCAGTGCATACATTTAAAGGCGTATGTACACAACTTGGTAAAAAAAAAAAAAGAAAAAAGAAAAAGTTCCATACTCTGTCATTTGTGCACTGTCAGAACATTTATTTGCGACATATTTTGGGGACAAATATTGTTGCTAAATCTATCGAAGCAACCATAGCATAACACTGCCCCCAGAGACTTGTACTGTAGGCACTAGGAAACACTTTATTCACCTCTCTTCCAGACTGATCTCAATAAATGGCAGTGTTGTGCTAGTTACTGAAAAAAAGTAACTAGGTACCGTTACTAGTTACTTCATACAAAAAGTAACTGTTGATTACTTGCACCAAAAAGTAATGCGTTACCGTTAGAAGTAATTATGCATTACTCTTTTCTTTTTTTTTTTTTTTTTTAAAGTACATTCTTAAAAATACACACATTGGTGTCCTTAAGCTCGGCTTCCATTTGTAAATACTCCTTATCCAAGTACCGGTAGTTGTAAACGTTTTTCGTCCATTTG
>JAPTGZ010000023.1:33274051-33287202 GCA_029814645.1 Fowleria isostigma | reverse complement strand
CAATTTTTGACATGTATTAGTGGATCAACAGGGATTAAACAGTTTCTATCAGTGCATGATTTTGGTAGATGGTGGATATTTGGGTCTTTATGGTTAAAATAAGTTAAATACAGAGAAATTCCATTGAGGAACTTACACAAAAGTAGTGCTGGGTCTTTATGGGTTAATTTGTAACGGAATACATTTCAAAAGTAACCCTCTCAACACTGTCCATGATAACCCTTCTAATTTTCTTCAGCTGTCCAAAAACCTTCTTTCTCCTCTCAAAAACATTTCCTCTATTTATGTCTCGGCTCATCTCTGTTTTGCAGCTACTTAATATTTTTTTGCCAGTATCCCCGCTTTCTAACCACGACTCTCTCATCTTTTCCTGCCTCCATCCTTCTTTTATACTCTCTAAAAATCTATCTAAACCATTTTACCCCAGCCCTCTGTCCCCCTTTGTTGCGTGCGACGAACAGAGGTATACTTTTTCGTCAAGCCTGCACAAGTGGAGGGGAGGAGGTGGTCAGAAGTGAGGGGGAGGAGAAGGAGGTGGTAGAGGGCTGCTGAGACAGATCCATTTTCAAAGCACTATCTTTTCATTTGTTTTCCTTCAACATTTCACTGCTATTTAGGAGGAAGAAAAAAGGGGTGAAGGAAGAGAAAAAAAAGAAAAGGGAAAACCATACACATGCTTGCACACATATACTGAGAAATGGCCCAGATGGCCATCACTCATAAAGGGAATCTTTCAGGAACGACTCACTAGTCTGTCTACCATGTTAAGACAAGACACACCAAGAGCCAGCCCCCACCCCATCAAACCACAGCTGCCAAAGGGAGATCTGTATCAGTGCCTGGGAAGAAAAAAAAAAAAAAAAGCAAAGCACTGTCATCCAAATGTCACCCTAAGTGAGCATCAAACAAAACTCACCTGTGGTTGCAGAAGAGTTGCTTTTATTTGAAACTCAACCTTTCCGAAAAGAACTCCCCCACCCTATCTCTTGGCAAGCAATACAGACCTTGATATCTGTCTAGGATGTTCCTCTTTTCTTAAATCAATCCAAGAAGCATGTATTCATCCCCCCGAGGCTGCTTTTAATCCCCTCATCATGAGAAGAACCACAAAACCTCCTCATAGTTGTCTCCATTCCCACAAGCATGCTTGGGACAGAAACACATTTTCATTTATCTGCTGGAATCTCTTGTCAGTGACATGGCCTTGTAAAGTCACATGAACTCTGAAAAGAGGAGGGAGGGATGGAAAGAGGCAAGAATGAAAGGATGAGAGCGGAAGAGCAAAGAGTCGTCTCCACCCTTAACACTTCATTACCTTGTGTCACATTGTTTTATGTAGAAGCTTGTGTCTTAGGTGGGCTGTAATGGTATAGTGAACGTCAGGCCCCACATACTCCTGGGAAGCTTTTTTCTCCCCCCCTTGTTCCTTTTAAAGAGAGACAACGGTAGACGGACCACCCTGATGGCAATTTATGTAGACAGGGAGTCATTGAGTTTTACTGCCAAGTTATCTGAATGTGACAAAGGTTCAAAGAGGTCAGATAAACAAGTTGTTTCTCATTAGATCTACTCATGTACATTAGTTGGATCCTGGGATGCAGAAATAGTAAGTGTAGATTTCCAAGCAAACTGCTGAAACCAGTTTTAGTTTATCTAATTACTCGCAGGACAAATTGACAGGATGTGGAAAAAATGAAAAATTCAATTTACCAATGATGAGCTGAAATCTTATTTTAGTCAGGAATTTCAAAAACACGTGCGTTGGGCTGCTCTTGTGAAAGAAAGTGTAGAAAAAAGGTGACTTGTCTGGAACTAGATTTGTACCTGGATATAATGACACGATCCCAGACCTGGCGTCCAGTCAACATAACTTAACCCCCCTCCGTGAGAAACACCCACTTCTTAAGAGCACCAGAGGAAAAGGAAGCAGGACGAGGAGTCCACACCCGAACACGTATCAGTCACTGTTATGTCAGTTTGAGGATGGCCAGTCAGTTGGCATGGATGATAAGGCATTGTTTGAGAGTGATGGAGTGTGAGAATGCGTGATAATGATGTTGCTAAATGTTGTCTTAATGCCAGCAGAAGAGAAAAAGAAATACAGGCAACAATCCAGCACAGCAAATCCTGGACTAAACTTTCAAATTATTGCATTTATGTAATGACACATTAGACATTTGCAGACGAAAGGGGCAGGAGTCAGGTTTTGGAGATATTACTGAAATTTATTTGAAAAATGAACACACAAAGAAGCAGACAGGAAAATAGCTATGAATGGAAAGAGAAAGAAAAGGCAAAGGGAAGAGAGAAAGGAAAAGAAACTTTAATCACAGAAACACTGACCCATAAAAAAGGAGAAGCAGACACAAGTGGAAACCAGAGGAATGTAAGCCAGCTGGGGGATACATCCATCTATCCAGCTCTTTCTGCTGTATTTCTACTTAAAGCTATGGGTAAATTGGAAGAGGTGGGGGTTGGTAGAAAGAAAAAGTCCCTGAAACAAAAACCAAATTGAAGGATGAGCTAAAACCAGCAGTGCTAAAACCCTGTGGCCGTGGGACCGGGTCCCGGAGCAACCAGGCCACACATCTCTGAATTTTAGCCAAGAATGACTTTGATTCCCATACCTCGCTTTGGCCTTTCACACTATGAAGAGAGACAACTCTCATATGGACCGCTGAAGGCTGTTAATTACCTGACCGGTCAGTTTGCTGGACGCCCTGGCCACGGCGTCTCACAGCCTTCCTCAAAGACTCCACTCTTCCCTCTCGACGGGCCAAACTCAGCCCCACCATCCTCGAGCTAAACCCACATCCCCTTATTGGGAGCCAAGGCCAATTACTGTAGCTGCATCCATACTCACACTGCTGACTTTTCTCTTTTCATACTCACTTGTGCACACAATGCTAACAAGAACAAGATGTTTTGTGATGGAAATTCTTATCAGTAGCTTGCAGATCAGCAGGATACAAAGTTCACTGATTTACAATGAAAGGGTTACATACCATGGAGGCACTCTTTAGCTTATGGAAAGGCAAACCGTGCATGGTTATGTGATTAAAAAGACTTGTGTGTGTGTTATTTTCACACCCTCCTGTTGTGTTCTAATCAGTTGTCCTGGGGGAAACCACTTCCTCACTCGATGAACTCTGAATTCCATTCAGAAGGAAAAGGTTTATGTCATTGAATATGATGGAACCAAATGCAAATACATCCTGTGCATTGAAATTGTGTCCTGGGGAAAAACATTTACGGAGAAATGATTTACTGGAATGACAAGCAGCAGTGCTTCTTTAAATAGCTCTGTCATTTCTAGATGTTTGGGTGATAGATAAAGAATAGGGAACAACGCTGCCAATCTTTTATCAGTTCAGGCATGTACCTATTGCGCTGCATCATCTTTCCTTGGGTAATTTTGTGGAATGAGCAGGGCTGCCTGGTCTATTGATGTTACTGAGCAGCACACTGCTGAATGTCTCTCGACAAGGCCCAGCTCAAGCGGATCTCTGCAATCATGAGCAACAGGTGGGCTTGGACAGTGTTCCCTCCACTGCAAACAATTTTGCTTTGAAACCCCTAAAGCCTGATCCAAGACAGGAAAAACTTCCCATTAGTGCTGCTTATTTTCTTTTCATGGACCACACACACAAGCAGACACACACAAACACACCAAAACATGTAAGCAAGGACACATTGCCTTGACTTTCATTCATTTCCTGGAGACTTTTACAATAACCAATTCATGCCTAAGCCCAAAGGTAACCCTTTAACTAAAACAGATCTGAAAGCATGTGAAGACTAATTTAGCACCAATACATGGTTGATTCTAGCCTCTGTACATACATGTAGCTCTGTTATATGTAAAAGTATGTTGGTAGAATAAAGATTTTCTGTGTTTCAGATGCTCTGTGTTTCAGTTGGAGGAACAGTGAGCTCCGGCTACAGCGAGTTTAAAGTTGTAATCAGAGCCCGGAGCCGTCCACCCTGTGTTGGGACTCTGGAGTGGTTTGAGACTAGGCCAGACATTCCAGAAGAGATCGCCGCCCAGACACCCAGCAGCAGCCAGTCAGCAACAAATTCCAGAATAGCAGTGCTGCCGCTAAAAATAGTCATCTGGACAGGAGAGGGCTGGAGAGGGCTGGAGAGCTGGGTGTGTGGAGGGGGCCAGTGGATGGAAGAATGATAGAAGATTGGAAGCTCAACAGGAAAGGAGGGTGGTTTATTCCATTCCATATCCAGTCACAATGTTATCACAGCGGCGCAGAGGAAAAGGAGTCCTGCAGGGATGTGAGTTAGGAACCGGTGAGCCCTTTCTGAACCAGCAAGAATGAAAGAGAGTTTATAAAAATGTAAGCGCATGTGCTCATGCACTCGTATGTCCACATGCAAGCCATTGAAAGCGGGCCCTCTGACTGTTATTTCTAAAACAATGTGTCAGCTAACAGAGGGAACACACGCTCCTCTGTACTCAGGACTTTTTTTGGGCCTGGTTCACTGTTTATTTTTCCTGCAATGAACGGACAGCTTGGTTTACAACAGCCACCTTAAACCCTCTCCGTGGAACATCCTGCCTGCAACAGCAGCCAAACATGCCAAGACAGCACTGACCTCGCCAAATCCTCTGCTGCTTTTTGCTCAATTTGCAGAATATCTCCCCACTTTCTTCATATGAAGCCATTTTTCTGAAAACAAAGGAGTTGTAAACTGATTTTAAGTGCATGTAAATTCTCCAGCTTTCATGTCCCAAATCCCTCTGCGTGTGATGGCTTTTATCGGTTGCAGCTCAGAGGGCCTGTTATGGGAGAAGCCTCTTTTCAAGTCTGCGCTTCGAGCTGAAAGTAAAGAATAGCTTATATCCTTCCACATTATGCAGGCTTCTATATCTGCAAGGCATAGAGTTGGGGGTCACGCTAAAGGACCGGATAGGGTATTTGGGGAGCGGGGTACTGGTGCTTTGAATGTTTAGCTGGGCATGCTGTTTCCACCAATAAACCCCCACCTCCAGGGGCAAACAGGCTCACCTTTTACACATGGAAGGAGGAGGGTAAAGAAGGGAATAGTTCAGAGGGTCTAGCAGCTGGACTTTATTTAAAGGTCAAAAAGTGAACCAGAAATTGCTCTGAAGACATAAAAAATTCCTTTGAAACTCAGATCATATCAGTGTCAAGGGTGCAGCAGTTGCATTCTTAAAAGAACTTTTCAATTCTTCAGCACAGCATTGTCTGCATTTGCCTTTGCATGTGACTCAATTACTGCAGACAAAACAACGGTTAAATAAATATACTGTATTCTTTCTCTGCAGAATTATGCATGTAGTATTACATCTTAGCTTTGTTTTTGTCTGCCTTCAAGTTGGACAGCTGGAATTTGCATTAAACAGAAAGCGGCTTGTGGCTGTTCCAAGGATAATCATCTTGCTCTGTTTGAGAAAAGCAAAATAATGACTTGAGAAGAGAATTAGTGTATTTTTTTTAATCTCTGTGACAAAAATGAATATTGATGTAGGACAGATTTATAAATAGAAGAGTTAAAAGTTGCCATTAGAGCTCAGACTAGCTTAGGGAGGCCAATTTCAGACTTTCTTCAATTTTAGGATAAGAGTTTCAATGTGTGATTGAGGAAACCTAAACCCTATACTGTATGAGCATTTGATGTTGTCTTCTTCCAAGGCCCACAGCCTGCATCTGGCCAGCACGAGCTGGGGGTGCTGTCCTACTCATCAGTACCAAACCCCCAAAAGACTGTAGAGCTTCCAGCCATAGAGATTGTAGCCATCCGCCCACTCCCCCTCCGCAAAATGTGGATCAAATTAACCCGGCAGCAGCAATGTTCTCCCTCGACAATCAACTGACTCTCCAAGTCCTAAAAACAGACACTCTTGTTTCTTCCCTGAGCCAGACATGAACTGTGTTCTCTTCTCCATGTTGTCTGCTGCTGTTTGTTTGACTCTGTCAGTATTCTAATGACAAAAAAATTGCTTTTCGCCAGCGAACAGAGGGACTGTTATAAACTATTCCGATGTAATTACCAACAGGTGTGCGAGGTCTAAAAAACAATACTATTCTTTGAGCATGTAATATGAACACTTTAGTCGCATAAATGCCCTCAGGATTTTTCCCACATTTGTTCTTTTCCCCAGGTATTTTTAATTTACTTGTGCCACTCTCTGCCATCCCATTAGCTCCAGATTGTCTATCATGTAATTGGCAGTGCAGTCATTTGGACTGGCCAAAATCCTGATTTCCTTGATTGGTACTGGCGGGCATCGTGTAACAGCCACTCTTTTTTCCAGAATGAACGGGTGTGAACGCAGGGATGCACATATTTTGCTGTCAGTGTTGGGGAGTAAAAAAATATATGTAATGAGATTACATATTTAGAATACAAAATATGAGTAACTGTATTCTGTTGCAATTACAATTCTAACCCATAAAGACCCAGTATTACTTTTGTGTCAGTTTTCAAATTACATTTTCTCTATATTTAACCTTTTTAACCCATAAAGGCCCAAACATCAACCATCTAACAAAATCATGTACTGATACAAACTGTTTAATCCCTGTTGATCCACTAATATATGTAAATAATTGGTCTAAAATCAGTTTGTCATCTTTTCATGGTCATCAGATATAACCCATTTGGATGTTCAGAGGCTCCACAGTTACCATGGGAACACCATCATCTTCTACACAACACTGATTCATCAGTAAAACCCATAGAGTTAGATCAAGTACAGTGGATGGTACACTTGGTTTTTTGTTCAGTTGATGGTAGATTTTGCTGAAAAAGTCTGTTTTTGATGTAAAAATCTTCAAACTTTATTCTAAATTTTTATGAACATTTACGTGATTAGTAAATTAAATGTTGGAAAATACCTGATTTTTACTAAAAAAAACAAACAAACACAAAATACAGAAGGTAACATTTCAATAAATGGCAAAAAAAGCACTTGATGGGTAAATATAGAGCAAAATTTATTTAGGAAGTGCCACAAATGTCACACTGGGCCGTAATGGGTTAATACATTGTAATCAGAATACAGTTACATTTGTAAAAATCAATGGATTACTTTCCATTATTTCTATAATTTCACAATTCAGTTCCAAACACATTTCACATAATCCTTGGTAGAATATGTAAGTACAAGAACATATAAAAATAAGTAACCCTCCCAACACCGTCTGCTGTAGACAAAACCCCTGTTCCAGGTATGTCCCAAAGTCCAGTTGAATTACTGGATTGGACAATTACTGAGATGTGTAATTGTTTTCGGTGGTGACATTTTTTTTTTTTTTTTTTTTTTTAACAGTGGAACAAAATGTTTCCTATAACAGAGGTTTTATGACAATTCAAGCCTTTACAGAATAAGCCTGAAACGAGAATGGAAATAAAATGTTTTTGGGTGGAGTACCACTAACATTCAGTTCCAGCAAAAGTGGGTGTGTGGATTAATTGGGAAACTGTTTCTTAATGTCAACTGTAAGTTCTTTTGTGGTGTTCCACAGTAACCCATCCCTGTTGGTAGTTCTCACTGCAGACCCGTTACTATTATGTAAATGGACCTGTTCTATTTGAGCGCAGGTGAACCCTTTGTCCCAGTTTGGTGATTGATTTCCATATGCTTAAGTAAATGACCAAAATAGGACACATTTGGTACATGGATCATGACTAATGACCTCCTTTATGTTGTCATGTAGGTTTTTGGGTCATGTATTCTTAGATAAGTCATTGAGCCAACTCTTCAGAGCTTCACTGTATTTTTGTCCCTTCTCTGTTAAAGTTAATTAGATTAGGTGGTTTAATTTGTCTTTTACCGCACGCAGCTGAGTATAAAATTCTGCAACTGTTTATCCATTCCCTCCACTGGATCAAAACAAAATGACTTGTAAGCAACCTATTTTAAACAACACATGAAAGTCAACTTTCACTCTGGAAAAGCATTTAAGGACATTTAAGGCTTCTTTTATACGTGACACAGCAGTTACAATGAAGCTTTTTTTATTGGGTGATAATTTGCACGTCAATGTCTTACTTAAAATAAAACCAACTCCCCATAAAAATGCACCAATAAAAGCACGAAAACAACAATTATCTTTCAAAATCCATTTATTTGAGCTGATACAGTACAACAGAGGCATTGTGTTGAGTAGAAATATACCCAAATGGATGAATTAAGACATTTTACAGGATTTTTGAAAATCTTGTTGATTTGTTACTCTTAAAAAACACACTTGACCACTGCCCTTACAATGAGATGATACCACTCTTTTTTTTGAGCAAACAATGATATTTTGGTGTGCAGTTTGTCCTGAACACATCATACAGTCAAAAGCAGGCCAAGCGTGAACATTGAGTTCTTTGACAATTTAAATGGCTTGATCACCAATAAATACAAGTATAAAAACACATTGATAATAACTTTCATTATCCAAAAAAAACCATAATAGATACCGAAGGCACACAACTTAATCTACCTTGGCAGTCCAGAATCATAGACAAAAAAACTAAAACCAAAACTGTGGCAATAGCCAACAATAATAATGAGCCTTAACGAAAATAATACTTAAATAACATAATAATACTAATTTATTATTGTCATAACAATATCCAGTCAAGTTTTCCTATGATTAGGCTTTCTGCTAACTAACAGATATGCACCAGTTATTTCCAGTTTGGCAGAGTTAAAGTTTCATCACCAGATTCTTTCCATTGCTTTATTTCCTTTTCTCCAGATGTTGTTCCAGTATTTTGGAGATCCCCTGCTTTGGTAGAGGTGGAAATACAATTTATGCAAGGTCAGTTATTGATATTGCTAAGTATTGTCTGTTATTTGTCTTTTTTCTTTTTAGTACTTGGTTATCGATGTTTAGGATGTTGAAATTGTCTCTGACCCACAAATGTATCAAAACAGGGGAAAATGAGAATTCTCCAATTTCACATCATTTTGTCTGAGACTAATCTGAATACTTCAAGGAAGGAAGTATTGTTCTGCCATAACATAAAGCAATAAGTTTCTTATATTTTGGAAAATCAAAAACAGAAGCATAATAAAACAAAATACTAACATAGTATAATTTTCTCACTGTAAATCCAGTTGACAATAAAATGCAATACAAAAGGCAATAAAATGCAATATAATACGCAACGGGTCTTTCATTTGAATCAGTACCCAGGGCCTTTCCTTCACACAAGCAGATTGAAAACATTCAACACATGATCTATTTCCTTGGGGTCATCTAACTGCGTAACTTTCCGTGCACATCATTTGATATTTTAGATGATGTCAGTCATTGTTCTCCCATTTTTCACTGCTGATGAGAAGTGTTACATACAGAACACCGGTCACACTGACCCCTCAAGACAAGCTGTATCAACAGCCTCTGGCATCTCAAAGAAAAACTCCAAAAGAAAAAGAAAAGTAAAACAAATGTGAGGTACAGTCAACGTAAGGTCGATTTCATTCACCGATGGGGATTCCCAACTCACACAAACCTCTGCAAGACTCACATCAGTCCCTGACCTAACCTTTCCCCAGAATTATGTCAACGCGTCATCTTCATCACGTCTTTGGTATCAAACTAAAACTTCCCATCTACTCTTTCTACTCACTTACTTTACTCTCACTACACTACGTTACAGTTCCTTCAGACCAATCAAACTCTGTGATCTTTCATGTGTTTCACAGGAAAGTCTTTTCTAATCTTAGCACTATTCCATGCATCACTCTTTTACACGGTTTCCCTTCTGGCTCTAAACTGCTATGCACCACTTCTCTCTCATTCTCTAATGAAAACAATAGCTGGCTAATTGTGCTTGGTTGAAATAATGGACTAGTATACACAGCTGGAGGGCTGAGCATGGACCACAGATCCCACCTGCGCTGAACTGGAGCTGCGCTGATACAGATCTCTAGCACCAACACGTCTCCAGCCTTTGTCTGTGGAATTTGCTGGGTCATCAGCAGGCTTACACAAACCACCTTACTTAGCTCTTTTCAAGAGCTTTGAGTAATGCCTCTAACAGTGGAAACCACCTGACATGTCTTTGGTGAAAAAGATACAAAAATACAAAATAAAAAAAGGAAACCTCTCAGGTTACAGCACACTTTATCAGGTAGCCTCGAAAATGTTAAATGACTAAGGTTAAGCGAGCCAGGCACATTCCAGGACTGTGAGATGGTGTCTGCGCCATCTCCCTGTACTAAATGTCCCACTAGGTGAGCCCCTCCAGACCTCCGCTGTTGACAGAAAATGTGTGTTCAACCAAGCCACCTAAACTGCTGACAAACTAAACTATGAACTTAAGCATTGACAAAGAACACAGCAGAGGTCCGTCCCTGCATATCTGTGTGTGAGGGAAAAGGGGAGGAGATGAGACTGTTTGATCTCAGCTGTCTCAGACTGACCTTTGAACCCCAAAGAGTAAAGCTTGTCAGCTGTGCACTGAAGGCCCTGGGTCTCTCCACATTCACAAACAAAAATCAACAGCACAACTGGCGACAGGGTGGCCTGGCTTTTCCCTCCACTTTACGGAAATGACATACATAATTTTTGTTATGAATCAAAAAAGGCACTTCCTACATATTCCTTAGTATCATACACATATATAGGACATACACTTTTATGGAGATAGAACTGCCTGCATGTTTTACATGTGCAGACATAATTATATAGGCTGAGTATATACAGTATATGTTTCTCATCACTGAGTAAAATAATTATATATGTCAGTTCCAGCTTTGGACTCTTCCAGTAACAGCCAGTGCCCACCAGTTTTGCACCTAAATCTAAAAGCTACGAAAATATTAATAAATAATCAGCAATGTCAGTTATTTTTGGAACAAGACCCTGGTTTGTTTCTTTTTTTAAAGGAAGTAAAGATCACAAAAGCATGTGCTCTGTGTGAGTTTTAAGGTGCTTTTGTAAACTCAAACTCAGAATAGGTGGTGGACTAGGAGAGCCAACCAGTTTCTGGTTGCTGCGTTTGTGATTCTAACTTGCCTTCTTGCTGAATATGTAAACATGTTGAACACAGCAAAGTCTATGGGTGGGCCAAGAAAGTAGACTGGGTGGCATTTTCTTGTGCCAACTCCTCTCTCCTCTTAAATGTGTTCATATGTGTGTGTGTGTGTGTGTGTGTGTGTGTGCGTACACATATATCATTCCCATCAAGATTTCAGCCCCATTTGGAAAATCACAGCTTCCCAAAAGGTGTATCCCAGTAACACACTGGTCGTTAATGCCGCCCGTCTATATCTGCACACACACACACACACACACACACACACACACACACACACACACACACACACACACACACACATATGTTCACACACATGTATTCCCTCTGCTTCTCCTGTTTCTGCCACCCATCTTTTATGTGAGGTTGCTGCTGATGTCCAGGGCTTGCTGGTACACCTGAGTCATGTCCTCCAGGTCCCCCAGCAAGGAGAAGCTGCCATTGTCCCCTGGGGAGCCTTTCATTTTGGCACTGCGGCTGAACTTGGGTCCCTGGAGCGGTGGGGCTGCCTGGAAGCCCTTGAAGTTGGCGAGCTGCAGCAGGTTTTCAGCTGAGACACACGCCCTGATGTTTGGGCGGAGGTGGGATGTGGAGGGATGCCACTCCGCCCCACTGAGGGAGCTGGGTGACAGAGACAGGACGGAGCTGTCCTCCCCAACGATGCTGGAGGGACGACTCTGACTGCGGGACAGACCAGAATCTGCTGAGGGAGGAGGCTCGCCGAGGACTCCCACTACCGCTGCTGCTGACGGAGGGCCACTGTAGGTGGAGTACTTGCCATTTCGCTTCAAGATGCCTTTCCGGCCCATCACTCTCTTGGGTGGGGACGTTGCTAGTAGAGACATACTGGCACCTCCTAAGAGCTCAGAGGACTCGCTGCGTTCTGGGGAGGAGTAGTACCCTGATTCCCGCTGCTGGTTGTTCTTCAAGATGCCTTTCTTTGGCATAGAGGGCACCATCTTCGCTGGTGAGCCTCCTCCCAGTGTCGGCTCCTCCTCATCTCGATCTGGACTCGAGGCCTCCTCCACCCCTTCAGGCTGTTGTGGTAGCGCTGCCTGTCCAAGCTCCACCTCTTCCAGACTAGCTGACTGCTGCTCCTCAGTGACCCTGGTCTTCAGGATGCCCTTTGGTCGTTTCAGACCTGGCTTGTCCTCCGCTCCACAATGGGACTGTCCTCCCTCGACGTTCTCTTTCTTGGACTTTTTGGGTCTCTGGCGCATGAGCTGGGGCATAGCTGCAGGTTTGGCTCCAGAACCACGTGGCTCAGTGCGGTTCTGCCAGTCGATGAAGCGGGCCAGCATGGGTGAACCTCCGTGGTCGCGTTGGGTCTCGCAGTCACACACACTGTTCTTCCATCCCCAGTTTACCCACCAGTGGTTGGCTATGTCCTCCACTGTGGCACGGCGCTCTGGGTTCACCATCAACATCCAGCGGATCAGTCCACGGGCATCTGGCAGAAAACAAAACAAGTTCAACAAGCATGTAAAGGCCTGTGTCTACTTTTAAAGGTCATAGACTATTTTTAGCAACAGTGCTGTAGTGGCGAGGTGTGGCCGCGGGGGTAGCGACAAGGACATTAACATCTGATTCTGTCACTTTTCTTTCTTTATTTTATTATTTTTATTTATTTATTTTGTATTCCTGATGTGTTCATTGTATGTTTCAGATGTTTTTGTGCTTGGTATCCATAATTGCCTCTTATCTTACCTCCATCTGCTTCTGTTTTTAATTAGACTTCTCTGTTTTTAACTCATCTTTGTCACTCTTACTTTTTAGTATTTCTGATGTGTTCAGTGTATGTTTTAAATGTTCCGTGATTTGTCTCAGCTATACTGTAAAGCAGGCTGCTTCCTCAATATATCTCCAAGTTTAAAAAAAGGGTATTGAATTGAATTAAATTGAATACTTTTCATCTCATTTAGGTATTATCATTTATTTTTTACTTATTTATGCTATCACCCACCCCCATTTTTTCTCCTTTTTCTCTCTTTCTCCTTCTCTTTTTTCTTCTTTTCCCTTATTTTCAGTTAATTAATTATTAACTTTTGTCAATCCCCTGATTTTATGGAGAAACAATATCACAACATTCACACTGCATACACATCTCACATGCTTCATCACACACAAAAGAG
>JAPTGZ010000023.1:33149947-33163699 GCA_029814645.1 Fowleria isostigma | reverse complement strand
GGATTATTACTTTGGTGTGAGTCACAATATGGGGGGAACTATCATACTTGGTGGAGGTCTGTGCTCTCCGAGTGCTTCTCTAGTTGTTTCCTTTACCAGTTTTCTATTGTGCAATTTGCATTTTGTGGATTTCTGATGGTAATGGAAACCCAGCTACTGACCCAAAACATAAGGCCAAATCAACCTGTCATTGCGGCAGGAAAAAAAAAAAGTGAAGGTGAAGGAGTGTTCATCTCTGTCTCCTGACCTCAGTATCATTGATCCACTTTAGGGTGGGCTTAAACATGCAGTTAATGCAAGAAAACCCCAAATCTTAAAGAAACTGAAGGTGTTTTGCCAAGAAAAATGGTCAGCTTTACCATCTGAGAAAATAAAGTGCCTCATCCACAACTACCAGCCACTCTTTGGTGTATGAGTATGTGCATGAATGGGTGAATGTGAGGTTTTGTAAAGCACTTTGAGCACCATGAAAGTGTAGAAAAGCGCTATATAAGTACAGACCATTTACTACTAAAGACTTCAAGCTGTCACTAATGTTATAGGGACAGGATCAATGCAGAGTATTAAACCAGTTCAGTTCACTTTATTGCCATTTCAGTATAAAACCATATTGGGAAAAAAAGTGCAGTAGCTCAGGTGCACAGTCAACATTTAAATGGACACACAATACACAACTTAATGACACATATGGAGTATGAGAACTTGTCATGATAAAACACAATAAAAAGAACTAGGGTATATAAACTTTGGATTAGGGTCATTTGGATAGTTTCTGTTGTCAATATAATTTAAAAAGAGCAAACCCATTTATTTTTATTTTTATTTTTTTTTTTTTGAAAATGAATGACTTCAACCAACCACTAGCCACAAGTAAAAAAAAAAAAAATTATATTATCATTCATATTGTCTGAAAAATGGCCAAATAATAACAAATTCTGTCAGGGTATGTAAACTTATGAGCTCAACTGTACTTACACTGCACATCATCCTTCAAATTTAAGTTGGATATCTTGATTCAAGTATACAAAAATATACGTTATATTCCTACTTGTATAAACCAATGCCTTACAACCATGGGGAAAAAGACAAGGAAAAAAAAGGAAAGAGGGGAGGTATATTTTCTCATAATGTGCTAAGCAATAACGTTATATCTTACAACCAGGCCACATATTGCTTTTAAAATAATCACTAAATGGCTGTCAAATTCTATAAAATCACCTTTCTTGATTTTTCAATACAGCCCAGGTGTTTTAAGTTGGGTTTTTTTTTTCAATTTGTGCTTCAAAACCATAGTGTAAACAGTGAAAATGAAAAATGAATTTGAAATGTTACTAGACAGGTTTCATGTGAAAGGTGAAAGAGTCAGCATATCAATAGAAGGGACATGGAAACAAATTTAGCAATTAATTCCATGTGTGGGCCAATGACAAGAGCTCAGTGTTCACTGAACTATACAAGAAACAAACAAATGCATTATTAGATGCTAAATGTCAGTGAAATACCATTATTTATGAGGAACTGTATAAAGAAATTGTTCAAGAAATGCTTTGACAAACCATTGAAGAGAGAAACGCTATATGATCCAGACCAGCGGTTCAGTTCAACAGCTGTCAATCAAACTCAGGTTGGCAGATACAGTCGTGGAAAGTCTTATTAGACCATCAAAAGTAATCAAAAACAGTGGTAATGCAATCAAGTACTAACTCCTGTGTGTATCATGTGACTAAAACAGACAGAAAAGAAAACATGGGATGTCTAAAAGCACTGTTTATGTCAGTACAGTGCCATAGATATTGATTTAAGAACTTATGTGCTTTTGGTTATTATCAAGAAAACCATAAAAATGGATAGAGATCAGCTCTGAAATTGAAGTACTATAAGCTCATTTTTGTTATTATTATATTTGTCCAAACAAATGTACCTTTAGTTGCACCAGGCATTAAAATAAAGAAGAAATTGAAGAAAACAAGGGTGGTCTACTAATTTTTTCCGCGACTGTACTTCAAACAGTCTCTCAATCAGCAGCCCCAGTTTTAAACTGTAATGATAAAAGAAGTCTTTGTACTCAGATAGAAATAGTGGGTAGAAATGTGTATACATTTTTTATTTTTTGCAGACTTTTTGAATATTTTGCGGAAAGTTCCAATACATCTGAAAAGAAACCTGGCTAACGATACACTCTGTGGACAAAAGTATTGGGACACATTGAATACAGGTGCATTGTTGCCCATAGGGTTGGGCTACAAAGCAAAAATGTTAAATGCCACAATATAATGTTATATTGCAATAATTATCTTTGCAATAAACATTTTTATTTGGTCTGGAAGTGTTCTTGGCAGTTCTTCTTGGTTCAACTGGATGGTTTAACTCTTTTGAAAATGTTTCATCTCACATCCAAGAGACTTCTTAAGTTCAGAACTGAAGAGCTAAACCAGTTCAGCTTAGCCGAGAAGAATGAAGACCTGGACAAATGAGAACCTACACAGACATCTTTGATCTGGAAGGTTAATTTTATTCACATGGTCATCTAAAATGCTAACCAAGTGTTTCACAGATTCTTTTTCCTTGTTAAAATACATCTTAATTTGACATTTATTATGATAAATATTGACAATATTGGACATACCTTTTTCCATCATGATAATATTTCAGGTCCGTGGGAATAGAAGTTCTAGAGTGTTCCAATATTTGTGCTCCATTTAGTGTATATATTACAGACAGTGAGAATATTTGTATGGAGTAGGACGCCTGTTTCATCAGTAAAACTAAAAATTTGAGAGTTTGACTATTGCCCCCACAACACTAATAGAAAGAGTGTTCCACATTAAATACTTTATTCTAGTTACTGTCATTAAATTCAATGTGCCGTTCTTGAGGTGAGGTACTGGAGTCACTCTTAGGGGTTGTAAACTTGTCTCATTATATTTCTCCTTTTAATGTTTTTTTTTTTTTTTTTTTGCTGTTGCATGGCGTATCTTTTCAAGTTCATCTACAAATTTTAACAGAAAGCATTTGCCTCTATAGTAAATAGGAACTTACTGATTAATCATTGTTGTGGAGCATCTCCTTAGTAATAAAAAAAAAAAAATACTTTGAAACAACTTGAAAAAAATTACTGTAATTTGTTATGTCTAAATTTATTAATTTCTCAAATCAAATATGATTTGATTTCAACCCCAAATCTTGATATGATACCAATCAATATATTGATCTTGCCCAACAAAAACAGTTACATTCACATAAAGTAAAAAGATCATTAATGAACCAGTTTTGTGACTTTGCCACAGCTGCTCTGGGGCAGACTGACAAAGGTGTGGCTGCCCACGGCCCCTCCCACCACCACCAAACATTCATATGCATTCTTACACCAGTGTGAGTAGCAGCACTGGAGGCAAGGCAGGTGAAGTGTCTTGCCCAAGGACACAATGGCACATGATTAGGACAGAGTGGGATTTGAACTACCAACCCTTTGGTTATTGAACAAACCACTCTGCTGTTCTCTGCTGAGCCACGGGCGCCCTAATAACCCTAAGAATGAATGGTCCTTCAAACATCTGGAGACACGAGACAGCACCTCTGTCATGACGTCACCCAGTGTCAGATGCGTGATTCACAATGTAAAATTATTTTTTTTCACCCAAACTGAAAAAAGTTTATCAGTATCAAGTTCAGAGAATTTCTACATTTTTAACTTTACAGAATCTGAAATTATAAAACTCAAAAGCAGAAGGATGAATACAGATTAGTGAAAAAATTACATTCATTCAACCCACAGCTATATTCACTTTTCATAGTGTGGTGTGACATCATGTGACATGAAAACCCCTGGTTTAATGTGAAAACTTAATTTAAGTAAGATTGCTTTTTTTAATTTTAGCTGTAGGATGCACCATATGTTAGTCAAACTGAAAATTTTAATTTTAAATTGAAAATTATAAATTGTGATTAAAACTATATACAAATGCATATTAAATCAGTGACACAGTTGCTTCATTTTTTTTAGTGTAGATATATACAGTTGTGTAACATGAACATATGCTGTGCACACAAAGGTCAGAATCCTGCAAGACTATGAGGTATTAAATATGGGCTACAGAACAGCAGGTACTAGGTTCAGTTTCTGTTGGAGGAGCTTCTTGCTTCACTGAACACAATGCGCTGTCTGGGTTAGCAGGAAACTGCTGAGGGATCAAGTCCTTCTCATTTTCTTTTAGGATTTGGCACCTGTGAGGTGAGGCTAGGATAGTACAGGGAAGGGAGGTTCAGCGTGAACCTTTGTGTACATTACATGCATGTGAAGATCCTCCCTGCCAGGTTAAAAGAAGCAGATGGTGACACCGTGTTGGAGAAAGCATTTGGCAGCAGCACAAGGCACACAGTGCAGCAGGAAACGGGTATTATACAAGGTTTAAAGAGGAAATGAAAATTATAATTAAACATCCAAACAGGTATTTTGGAATTTTATGTTTTTGACACATTATTTATGTATTTCTTTTATTTTGCAGGATCTATGAGAGAGTTGTGGAAGCTCCATATATGGACATACCTGAGGACGCCTCATTCTGGCTTGGTCAAAGAAACGCTGCCCATGGCTTCTTCAAGGTTAGGAGTGATGTGTACAAACTCCTTTTTTAATGGCTGTCCTGCTCAATCTGTAATTTTCAAAGTGACGAATAATTTTCAGGAAAGAACAAGTAATACGTCTCAGTCTCGTCCTGTTTTTCCTCTGCCACATTTAATCTTGGTTTACACTGTCTCGTCTCCTCTTTGTTTGGTTTTATTTATTACAGCACTGGATTTAATTGCGTGCATTTCTCAAGGCTTACCGTTTTAATTTGAGGCTTGCTCTGCCTACCATAGGAATTGACATTTTTTTGTCACTGTTTGTTCCCTTTTTCCTTAGTTTGCAGCTAAGCCCAGTGCAATTATCTCAGCAAAGCCCACAATGCTGATTTGGGGGAAAATCATTAAATAGCCTCCGGACTATGCTCATTAAGCTTAGTCTATAGTATTGTTTATCAGTCAGAGAGACTTATATCCTAAACAAGACTGCACTCTGAAATTTCCCACCTGGAGAGTCATGTTGAGGGCGTAATGTCAGATTACACCAGCTTTAACTATGCAGTCAGTCCATATGGGAATGCCTCTGTGCTTGATGGTGTGGTAATCATTGTGTATGTGTCAACCTACTAGGGCTGTACGATAATGGAAAAAACTGACGCTGCAATTTTTTTTTTTTTTTAACCCTGTGATATATATTGCAATATGAAAAAATACTCAGGAGGATATAATATCTGTGTGGTGTCGACATAAATGGTCAAACACACTAGTTGTGTTTCCTCATGTCAACAGGTGTAATAGAATAGAATGGAGTACAGTAGAGTAGTTTTATTAACTTTATTAATCCCAAACAGGAAAATTGGATTGTAACGGCAACAGCAGCAGCCTCATGACAGGAAAACAATAATAATACAATATATACAGTAAGACAAAATATAAAAAAGGGTAATTTCTCTGTACATAATAAATTATAAACATATCAACACGAGTGTAATAAAGGCGATAAGGTGCAACAGCAAAACTGTAATGTGAAACAATGTAAGACACCATTGACACAGAGCAAGTGTTTCAATATCATCCTTCTGTAGCCCAAATTATTCCAGCTAACTGATAGGGCTTTTCTTTTAGGCACCAAGTCTTCGTTTTTGGTGATTTTCTCTTGTTAGGTGTTCATTTTTTAATGTTGTTATTAGCGACTCACTCCATGTGCAGGAGCATAGTCTGCTTCGGAAAACTGATTAAGGAGGATTGTGATTAGTGGATAAATGAATGAATGAATGAAGGAATGGGACTTTATTGGGAGTGTGCAGTGTGTGCCAGGTACCCTTGAAATTAGATGAGAATAAAATTGACAGTGTTCTATTGTTTTTGTATTTTGCTTATATTTTGTTGTTTTTTTTGTGTGGATGTGGGGTTTTTTTGTTTGGTTTTTTTTTTTAGATTTGATTTTCATATTTTTATTTTTCTATTTTCTTTTAATTCCAGCCTGTTGCATCACTGTAAAAGGTTAAATGGGTGGGAAAAAAAAAAACAATAAAAAGTTTTAGTTTACTTTATTACTTTATTTTGAGCTTATGCGCTCCATGTACAGTGGTAATTGCATATACATGTACAATATTCAATACTGTTCATATAGATTTTATTATGCGTACACAGATATACATGGAAAGATTGCTAAAAAAAACAAAACAGAAAACATCATAGGTACAAAATATACATGAGCACGAGCAAGTCTCTATTATACACAGGGAATACACATATAGAATTAGACATGGTGAATATATGCAGAAAATATACGTAAAGAAATTATACATGGAGAATGTGCATATGGATTTATACGTATGAAAAATAGACATGGAGAATGTGCATATAAAATTTTACATAGGGAATTATACAAGGAGATTATGCATGCAGAAATACACAGAAACTATGCATGTAAAATATAAATAAGGAATATACACAGAAGTGTCCATTGCAAAATACACATAGGTAGAACAATTATATATATACATGTGTATATATATATATATATACATGTAAATATATATGTGTGTGTTAGACTTTAAATTCATTTGCCTCCTACATTATAGGGCCTGCGATGACATGTACATTGCAATGAACGATATATTGTGCAGTTCTACAACCTACATATCCGTACATGTCCATCAATACATGACATGTTGGGTACTGACTGTTGAATTTCCTCCTTGTTAATTGGTAGATGAAAGAAGCCTCGGAGGTCAGCCACTAATCTTGTCACACGGCAGCATCTCTCCTCGCCTCTCTCTGAAGTCTTGATTAGTTGCTGGGAAGTCATGTCACCTTTTAAAAACATGCTCCATTAGTGCACATGCACCCACATTCAGGAGTAGAGAGTATCTGTTGTGGCTGTCAGCTGTTGACGAGAAAATCACAAGCAGTAATAGTAGCGATTTGTAGAGAATGACAGTATCTGGACCTCGGCTTCACAATTCAATTAATATCGTCTTTTCCATCACCGACCTTGTAAAATGGTCGCATCTGTTGTAACTTTGAGATTATCTACACGGAAATTTAGATTTATCAGTGGAATGACATTTACAGATGATTTGTATGCTAATGTGACAAATTTGTTCACATCCGATCCCAAAAAGCTGGAAGGAATTTCCTGTTAATTCAAGCAATCTCAAATACAAGACAGTCAGAGTTGTTGACACATGCAAATGAGGCTTCATTTCATACTTATTTTGGGAATATTTTTAGCCTGACAGAACATACTATGCATTTTGTTGAAACTGAGTGTAACTGAATGTGAAGTAAATTTAACTCCAGTTCCACCACTCTGATTTTCAGTACAGATGGGGCTGCCGATGACGTCCCGCTCGCTGCAGTAAACACAGCGTCACTGACACAGAGTGAATGAATTATTAGGGAGGATGTAAAATGTCTTTCTTTCACTTGCCAGAAGGTGCAAACCAAAGTCTGGAGAGGATGTTAAAACAAGCGGAGGCAGTAATAATCACAGCCTGGATAAAGTACACAAGGATGATGGGGGAAATTTAGATGATGGCTGCAAATAAAGGTGGAGTTTCATTACAAGTTTGATCGACACAACTCCTATCTGCTTCCATTTCAGCGCATTGCCATGAAAAATCAGCAAATCATTTCCACAGGATTTTAAATTTATGGCCGGTAAATTGAAGTGGCAAGACAATTTAAAAAACAATTTATCCTAAGTTGCACCACTCCACTTCTGTAAGGGAAATAAATGCACTCAAGGAATGAAATGGTCCAGGTTACCATGGTGACAGGGTATCCGTGTGTGTGTGTGTGTGTGTGTGTGTGTGTGTGTACGTATGTGTTTTGACTTCGGCCACAGGATGAAATGCGATCAATTGGGACTTATGGGGCAAATTGAAACTGTATCTCTTGTTTATGCTCATCAGATGGTAATGCAGGCCAAAAAATAGAAATTCCATCAACTAACAAAACTCCCCCCCCCATCACATGAGATGATTCATCTCAGCGACAACACAGGAGATGTATTATCTTATAACAAACTTCTCTCGCCTCTCACTCCCCAGATTGGTAAATTAATTTCCTCTCACTCCCAGATTTACGGCTGTTGTCCTGTGTTCAGTTTTGTAATTGCGGCAGTTGTTGTTGTTTTGGTTTTATACCGGGGCTCCGTGTTCTTTCATGTGGAAAATGTACTGTGAGCACGCTTAAACACCACCACCCCTTGGAGTCTTTAACCACTTATAACACATTAACATGCTCCATCTCCTTTTTATTGCCTGATTACTGTCTTGAAGCTTTTATTATGCTTGTTTAAAAAACTTTGTATGTGTATATGCAGGGAGTGATGCAGGACGTGGAGATCCTGGTGATGCCACAGGGTTACATCTCACAGTGTCCAGACCTGAACAGAAGTGAGTGCCGTCCCCTACCTCTGCATACATAACAGAGGCGTTTAATTAAATGCTTAACTTAAAATTACCTACAGCTCCTATTTTGGTACATGGAAGATTGTACCGATTTGCTTTTTTACTTAAATCCTTGAAATACTCTCTCCTCGCATTTGAGCAACCTTAATTAAACTTTGGATGATAGTATTTTTTTGTAAATAGTCAGTCAGCAGCATAGATAAGCCTCACAGTCTGTCTCTCTCTGGACTGTGTTTTTTTTTGCTCTGATTATGGCTAAGCAGATGTTCTGGAATCCATAAAATAAAAGAAGATGGAATAGAATAAAATTCAATTAAATAAGATAAAATCAAATTAAGTTAAAGTAAAATAAATTAAAATTTAAATAAAATAAGAGAAAATAAAATGAAATAAAACAAAAGAAAATAAATAAAATTAAATTAAAAAATAAATGAATGAAATTAAATGAAATTTGATAGCCTTTTCGCTGCAAACCTGTCTTTGGAGAAAAGGTACAGACATTTATTATCAGCTTTTGATTTCAAGATAATACATTTTTGTTGTTACTACTCTGTTTTCTTTGCCTGTTTCTGGCTGCCAGAGGGGATGGGTGGTAAATTCAATTCCTCTGGTGTATATAACCCTGCTTCTGCTGAATTTGTTATTATTTTTTTTTTTTGGACGGATAAGCCTTAAACCCCTCATGTTGATTAATGCTATTTTATGAAGAAAACTCAGAAAATACAAAAAAAATAGAAATATTTAAAAATATATTTAAATACAGTGTTTAAAAATAGTCTCTAGTGCAAGTGTAACAATAGCATCAGAAATGGACTTATTATCAGGACTCCCGATCACACTTGCTTGACAGTAGAGGTGACATTGTGTCTACAACATGGGACAAACCAGGCTCTTGTGGCCTTTTCAGGTTGTCACCAGGAACCGATAGTCTATTTCAGCCCAAAATCTACAGCCAGATTAAAGAAAAATCATTGTATTTTACAGGACCCTCCTTTGACTATAGGAGCTACTGTCTAGATAGGGGCTAGGCAGAATAAACTTAGGCTTCAGCTTATTCCTTTTCAGACTCTTTTGTGTTATGTAAAACATTTTCTGAATATTGTGTTATGTAAAATGTATGTTTTGAAATATGTCTGAATAAACACAATTCAATAAAAAATGAATTCAGAACAGATAAAAACACCCTCTGTGCATCCTCATGAAAGTATAAGGCTTTAATGACAAAAGTATTGCACTACTTGGTGAATTAAATAAAAAGTATGCATTTATTTTTGTAAATACAGTTGTTAAGATTAATTATGAGATACAGTTGTGGAAAATATTATTAGACCACCCTGTGTTTTTTGTTTTTTTTCCAATTTCCTGTCCATTTTAATGCCTGGTATAACTAAATTTACATTTGTTTGGACAAATATAATGATAACAACAAAAATAGCTCGTAAGAGTTTAATTTCAGAGCTGATATCTATCCATTTTCTTGATAATAACCAAAATCACATAAGTTGTTAGATCAATATCTATGGCATTGTACTGATAAAAACAGTGCTTGTAGACATTCCATGTTTTCTTTTCGGTCTGTTTGAGTCACATGATGCACACAGGAGTTAGTACTTGAATATATAACCAGTGTTTTTGATGTCTTTTGAGGGCCTAATATTTTTTTCCGTGACTGTAATTCTATCAGTTTTGCTTTTAAATTATACTAATGTTATTTTAATGGCTGTAACAAATAGCACAGCTGACAGTCACTTCATTTGTTAGAAAACTCAAAAATCGAATTTTATATCTGATTTTGATTGCAGGTGCTGTAGTTTATATTTATATTTTTGTACGTGTTGTTTCAAGCACACAGATTGTTTTCGTTGCCAAGAAAAACACTCTTGTACCATGGTTTAAAATTATTTTCACACTGATTATACGTACCCACATATCCAAAAGTTGCCGGAGGATGCTGCAGTTGACAGTAGATCAGTCATTTTTTGGCAGAAAAGACACCTCTTAACATGGTTCATAAACAGAATGTGAAATAAGAAATAGGGACAGGATGCTGATTATGTGCCCATTAGAGCAGCAGAGACAGAACTTTAAATGGCTGAAATAAAGGATTAATATGGCATACAGTCACAGGAAAAAAATATTAGACCATCAAAGTCGTCAAAGGCAATAGTTATGCTATCAAGTACTAACTCTTGTGTATATCCTGTGACTAAAACAGACAGAAAAGAAAACATAGAATGGATAAAAGCACTGTCTGTATCAGTACAATACCATAAATATTGATGTAAGAACATATGTGATTTTGGTTATTATCAAGAAAACAATGGAAAATGGATAGATATCAACTATTAAATTCAACTCTTATGAGTTATTTTTGTTATCATTATATTTGTCCAAACAAATGTACCTTTTATTGTACCATACATTAAAATGAACAAGAAATTGAAGAAAATGTAGAGTGGTTTAACAATTTTGTCCAGTATTTAATGGGAAGTTTGTATTATTTGATCTCATTTCAACATTCCTAATTTAAAATTTTCTTGGTTTTAAAAATGGAACACAACACAACCAGACACTATTATGCATCTTATTTTTCTAACCATTTTTGCCTGTTATTTCTAATGATATATAACCATTATGACAGTTTATTTTTCCATTGTGTTACATACAGTACATTCTATCTCTTATTTCAGCATGCCCAACCTGCAACGATTTCCATGGACTTGTGCAGAAAATCATGGAACTGCAAGACATCCTCGCTAAAACGTCCAGCAAGGTAATGTATTGTGATATAATGTGCCTTAATTTGACATTTAGTTCACAAATTGCACGTTATCTTAAATAAAATCAGCAATTTCCATTTAAAGTGACCAGTTACTGCTGAAAATTGTGCTGCGGTGTGAAATGTCCACTTGTAAATGTGCCTTTTGTTATATAAATTCATTATATGGCAGTCAGGGATGCATTAACGTTGGATGCTGATATTGTTCAACTCTTTTCTGCTCTGCGCATTGAAAAAGATGTTAATGGTGTCTAATGACTTACTTTTGTGAGGCTATTGGTCTTCCTCTGAAGCCGTGTTTTCTACATGTGAATATAGACATGCAGCGGCTGACTCTCATCTTCTCTCTCTCTTTCTTGCCTTTGTATTTTTGGGGGGGATGGCGTGAGCAGCTGTCCAGGGCGGAGGAGAAGATGAATGGGCTCGATGGCTGCTATTGTGAGAGAACCTGCAGCGTCAAGGGGGTCGTCTACAGGGAAGACGAGGGCTGGACAGATGGCTGCAGGAACTGCACATGCACGGTGGGGCTTGAGAAACGGGCGCTCGGCTGCATGCGCGTCTATATTTGTGTACGCGCGAGTGTGTGTATGTGAGTCTACACATGTTTGAGTAATAAAGTGCAAGGGAGGGCATTCAATTTTAATTAAGAGTGTGTCTGTGTGTGTGGGGTGGGAACATACCGAATTGGGAATTATTTGCTTGTCATACTGTATGTGTTTGCGTGGTTGTACATGGAGTGTTTACAGACGTGGGAGATAAAATAGATATATGTGTGTGTGTCTCTGTGTGGAGGCTTGTGTCTCTGCGCGAATGTTAGATTGATGTTACAGAGGGGAAGGGAGAACATGCATTTTTCATCATGTCTCCAACACTGTGCATGTGTGAGCAGCACATTTGCAGCAAGAGTTTTTTTTTATTTTTTTAATGTGAGCACATTCACATGGGTCTGTATGTGTTTGTGTGTGTGAATGTGTGTCTACATTTACACACTCCTCATTGTTCCCATTGTAGGTCTTGGCTTTTGTTTTGCTTCCCTGTTCATCAAGTGTGTGTGAGGGTGGGGGTATGCGTGGGTGCGTGTTAGGGAGGGGTAGGGGTGCAGAGTGCAAGGCCCTGCTGTCGACACTATCATTATTTTTTGTTGTTTTGCAACAGAGGAGGGTTGCCCCATTTACCCCCAGAAACTACACTGTATTAAAAAACCCCCACCGTCAACAGCAGTGCTTAGTACTTGATCCTCTCAAAGGTCTACTTTCCGCTTCATGAGTGTGAATAATTGCCAAAAAGAAAATTAGAAGCGATTGGAGATCTGCTCTTGTACCACATCAGCAAACAGATTTCACCCCTGTCAGTCTTCCCAGATCTGGAACAAAAAAACATTCATGCTACCGAATCCTTCCAACCAGCCAATGACATTCTTCCGCGCTTCACTAACCAACATGGAAAAAAATAGGAAATCACATATCTCTCAGTGCACCGCACCTAATTGCTCTTGACAGATGATAATTATCATCTGGGATTTGTTCTGCCCACTCATCCAATGAAATCACTTCATTCAACGGGAACGGTGTGTTGCCATTCCTGGGCTGCAATTAAGGAATTAGATGGGATATGTTCCTTACCTTATGTGTGGCAATTAGCTGCGACCTTTAAAATTCAAAGGTCACGCATTAAGATGTTATCAATTATGTGGATCAGGTTGAGAGATGTTGCTGTCACAGAGCTTTCATCTGAGGAAGCGATGTTAATTACACACAGCCCCACAGAGAGAGAGAGATAGCATTTCCATGATTGCCTTACAGGTTGTTGTGGAAATGTGGAATCTTTATGAGTAGATTTACAATAAAGGCCACCTGTTATTTCACAAGGTAAACATACCCTACTCTTCTGCCGGTGCCTCATTAAAATGGTATTACAAATGCAGAAAACGTACAGGAAAACACCTTCATTTATTAACAGCTGTGGGAGTAATTATTAGACCACCTGTGACTTTTTTTTTTGTGAGAATGGATATAAATGCCCTTCAAGATCAATCGTTTTGTGTGGAATTCATCAAAGTGGTTTTAATAATTTTATTTATCTAGAGCAGATCTGAACAGTGACAATTCCATAAAATATGGATACAAACATAAAATGAAGAGCTCTATTCCAAAGCTCTAAATCTGTTTTTATAGTTTTTGGAAAATTACATCTTTTATCTAGACTCACAAATTGTATTAATATTCAATTTATTCTGTTAAAATGGTTTGTTGGATTACACTGAACCTATTGAACAATGATTGTTAAATCAAACAATATTGTCGATTTATTAGTTTTAGTTTTATTAGTTCATTTTGAACTTATACACTCCATGTACAGTAGTAATTACATATACATGTACATATTCAATACTGTTCATATACATTTCATACATGTGTACGCAGATATACATGGAAAGATTGCTAAAAAAATAAAAAAACATAAAAATACCATATGCACAAAGTATAC
>JAPTGZ010000023.1:33115557-33131029 GCA_029814645.1 Fowleria isostigma | reverse complement strand
CACAAATACACAACACAGATCTGTGATTGGTCCTTGTATCATCCCCAAGGTATCCTGAAAATTTCATCGAAATCCGTCCATAACTTTTTGAGTTATTTTGTACACAAACAAACAGAGAGACAAACAGATAAACGCCGGCAAAAACATAACCTCCTTGGTGGTTAGAACTGTTGGAAATGGCAAAAGTAAGCTTGGCGGAGGTCTGCGCTCTCCGAGTGCTTTTCTAGTTTTTATCTTATATAATTGCAGTTGTATTTTTTGTGTTCCATATATTTTGTACATGTACTGCTGCTGCATTCCTAAATTTCCCTCGGGATCAATAAAGTATTCCTAATCTAATCTAATCTATGGATTGGTCCATTGTCACCCAATCTTGATTTTCATTCTGTATTGGGGCGATCAGAGCATCCCTAACCTGGACTTGATGAACTGACTTGTTTCCGCAACTTGCACTCAACAATAATTGTCAGAATATTTGCACGGCATATTTTATCAAAGGATCATAGGAAATGCACGGGAAACCGGATTTGTGAAATGATAGAAATTTACAGAAAGTAATCCATTGATTTTTATTTATTTTTTTTAAATGTGACTGTATTCTGATTACTATGCATTAAAATTGTAACGATAACAAAATACAGTTACTCATTTCATATTCTAAACACATACATGTATTCCATTACTCCCTAACACTGACTAATATCGAACGTTAGCTTACTGACTGTGTAAAACTGAAAACTTTATCAAACATTTACATGACAAAACCATCTGTCAGCAGTTTTTACACTTTAAGACACTTCTGCATTGGCTTCAGATTGGAGCCGAGGACCATTTTACATGCAGAAATACTGGTATAAATTATTTATTTAAGATTTGAAAAGTGCTTACCTAAAAACTCCTGGTGCCCGTCAGTCTATCAGTAACATTAATCATTTATAAAATATGACCCTATGTAAATACTAAAATACTGCGCATCCTGTAATTCAATCCCTATGTGTGTTAGAAAAAAAAAAAAAAAAAAAGGGAGGGGAGGGGGTTCATGCATCAACTTGTTTGTGTTTCTATTTTATTATATATTTTGTAGTTTTATTTATTTTTTATGTATCTACTTCAAAATGTAATAGGCTAGTTCTTGACTAAGGCTCTAGCCTCCAAGAAAGTTTCAAGAAAATTGGCATTGGAGCTTTTTTGTGTGTGTAGGTGTATATATGTGTGTGTGTGTGTGTGTGTGTGTGTAATCCTGCTGACAGACAGACAAACGAACAAAAGGTAATGAAAACATTCCAGACCTCCTTGGCAGAACAATAACCGCAAAACCTTGTTGTCTTTTTTTTTTTTTTTTTCCCTCAAGCTTGTATGCATTTTGCTTTTTTTCTATGTGTAAAACATCCACGCTCCGCAAACATATTCACCAGTTCATTTTGTATAAATAAGGATAGAAAACTCCATTCCATTACCAGTGTGAAACTAAGTACAAACACACAGACTCATGCCTCCAACATCAACACTTCAGACCCACACTATTCATCTGAAGAACAGTCTGACTTGCTATGAAATTGGATGGCGGTGATTGTAGTGAGTGTTTGCATCAGAAACTGCAAAGAGAAACCTGAAATTGACTCAATTTGCTGATGGAGTTCTCTCAAAGGCAATTGATTTTTGTGTGTGTGTGTGTGTGTGTGTGTGTTTCTGTAGTTCAGTGGCCATATGACAATACAACAGCTGTTTTTCCAAAAAAAAAAAAAAAAATCCTGTCGATACACGAGAAAAGGTTCGAGCTGATGTAACAGAAACATCATTCTGTACTTGCAAGGATGTGTAAATGACTAAATAAGAAGTTGAACACAGTGGTAATTTTGTGTATTAAGCACAGCAGGGAGGTCATAAAACACAAAAACATAGAGGTTCTGCGGTGTACGTAGGTTTTTTTTTAAGCACTTTGTTGTCCTTTTAAATGTAAAAATCACAAAAAGCGGCGACAGACACTAGCTCTTTAAAACATTCCTAGGCCAGAGATGAGCTGAAAATAGCCGATGAGATCATTTCTGTGTAAATTTTTCATAGCGGCGCAGTTGGGAAAACTCAGGGGGATACTAGCCTGGGCTTTGTGTAAGTCCGTGTGAGCGTTTGTGTGCAGGTGCGTGTGATATGTGTGTATTTCAGTAGAAAAGGAGTCCCTTCTCATCGCAGCGCAGTCTGGCTGAAGGCCTATTTTGCGACATGCATTCATGTGTTTGGGACGGAATTAGTCAGAGGGGCGAGCAGTGAAGGGGTGACAGACTGTGTGATTGTCTCCAAATTGAACGATCAGTATAGTTCAACATGTTGAGATAATA
Source organism: Fowleria isostigma (assembly GCA_029814645.1). Lineage (NCBI taxonomy): Eukaryota > Metazoa > Chordata > Actinopteri > Kurtiformes > Apogonidae > Fowleria > Fowleria isostigma. Next base: position 33,128,693 of record JAPTGZ010000023.1, on the reverse strand, counting down.
CCATTATTCATCGTGGTATTGTAGAGGACTGCAGGCAGAGAGACATCTACCATTGTTGTCTCGTCTTGAAATGCCCTACTTTAGAAATTCTCTGTACGGATTTCTCCTGAAAAAAATAAAGAAAAAATAAAGAAAAAAAAAAAAACCCAGGGCTGTCTGGGTGTTTTTTTTTTTTTGTTTTTTTTTTGTAGCATCCATAAGGGAGATGTGAAATACAAAATGATATTCTGCAAAACCCCCAAAATGGAAAGAGACAAAGTATGCAACAGGATTTTATTTTCATCTATAACATAATACAGGTTCAGGGCCTTGAAAGCTTTTCCCTTTTCTTCACAATATACTATTTTTTCTGGTGAATCTCACTATGCAAATAGTTTCAGATTACTTTATCAAGATTGAGTTACATGTCGCTATGATTCTCTACTCTCATCCCATCCAGGAGAGGGAAAAGAAATATAAAGGTGAATGACACACACGTGAGCATATTTTCCTAGAACTACATCCTGCTGAAAAAAAAGAGGGACAAAATCGAATCAAATTGAGTCGAATCAAATCAAATTTACAAAATGTATCAAATTTTACAGTTACATGCCAATAATTCTGGCATGTAACTGAATAAATTTAACACGTTTCATGCTGTCAATGAAAGCACAAATAATCAGTCTCACAACAGATTAGGTTAGGTTAGATTAGATTAGATTAGATTAGATTAGATTAGATTAGATTAGATTAGATTAGATTAGATTATTGATTTCACAAGAGAGAAATTAAAGTCAGGGCGGCACCTGAGGTTATAATTGTTAATGAAAACTAATAACATTACGAGAACTAAAATTCCAAAAACTTTTTCATTAACTGAAATAAATAAAAACAATAATTAAAAGAAAAAAAAAACAACCTGTAACTAACTGAAACTGTTGTGTGTGTGTGTGTTTACAAAAGTAACTAAAATGTTCTGAAATGCTAAATGAAATGGCTTTTGTCTTTGTCAATCAATTTATAAACCTTTTGGATTGGTATGAAATCAATTTATTTCACTCTAGCAGTAGCTGAATTTATTTATTATTATTTATTTATTTATTTAATTTATTTATTTTTTATTATATCTTTTGTTGAGTTTTACTACACACTACTTTGCTCGTTTTGAAGCCTGCACCTGACAAATAACCCCAAATATGAAAAAATTAAAAATAATACTAAAACTAATAAAAACTAAACTAAAACTAAGCATTTTTGGAAAAACAGGAAAACTAACAAAAACTAGAAAACCCACTCTGAACAGTAATCAAAACTAACTGAATTAGAGAAAAAAGTCAAAACGAAATATAACTAATTAAAAATTCAAAACTATTATAACCTTGGTGTCAACAGAATAAAATGCTAGGAAAATGTGCATTTGTAAAGACAGGGCCAAAAACAAAATAATAATAATAACAACCATACAAACTATATACATATTTACAAAAGAGTGGAATTGCAAAAATTTCACATGATGACCAGAAAGAGTTAGTTGAATAACTGAACAACACATACTGTATGCTGATTATATACAGTTGCAGAAAAAAATTCTTAGACCATCAAAAGTCATCAGAAACGATGGTTATGCAATCAAGTACTAACTCCTGTGTGTATCATGTGATTAAAACAGACAAAAGAAAACATGGAATGTCTAAAAGCACTGTTTTTGTCAGTACAATGTCATAGATATTGATGTAAGAACTTATGTGATTTTGGATATTATCAAGAAAAACATGGGAAAATGAATAGATATCAGCTCTGAAATTAAACTCTCATGAGCTATTTTTGTTGTTATCATCATATTTGTCCAAACACATGTACTTTTAGTTGTACCAGGCATTAAAATGAACAAGAAATTGAAGAAAACATTGGGTAGTCTAAGAATTTTTTCCACAACTGTATGTTCAGCCAAAAAAACTGCTCTCCAAAATATACACAATAATGACACAGTCAGACCAAACTACATCTTATCCAACAATAAAATGGGGAAAAAGACACAAAATTACCCAGACACTTACATACACGCTCTCTAGCACTACACACCTATTCATCGGTTCTGGTCCAAAGTCACAAAGTCACCGTGTGTCCTTATGGGCTTCCACATCCCCCTATCACCCTTATTCTACTTACTAGGTGACACATCTACAATAAACTTACCCACAACAAACAACAAACCACTTCTAATAGACATATGTGAGTGCAACAATCAGGATGGGCAGTTGTATTTGGCCGAAAATTGTATTATTATTATTTTTTTTAAGAAATTGAAATACCAGAGGCTCTAAAGTAGGACTGGGCAACAATACAATGTCAAAATACAATTCTGATAAAGAAGAAATTATTGTAAAATTCACAAAGTGTCATGTGTGAGGATGCATTCAGGACACTTCAAAAACTGAAATCTGCATCATCTTCAGTTCTGAGAATTATTGTCATAGCCATTGTTTTGTAGACTACTGTTTTATAGCCATTAGTCTGTGATTTGGCTGTTGTTTTATTGACTTTCTGGAGCCCAAAAATGACCATATTTGGACAAAAGTGGTGAAGATGCAGGAGCGAGTGGTCATCATGGGTGAGGCAATAGTAAATGGTAGCTTACTGGCTCAGTAAAATGGCAAATTTTATCAAGTGCTTTGATGGTCTTGTTAGTGCACTCATGAGATAGTGCAGCTGTATGTCAGGAATAAACAGAAACTATCAAAAAAGACACAGACCTGTCATTCAATAGTCACTTCAGCAGACTTTAAAGCTATCTATTCCACTATTGATCGTAAAAATTTAAAGAAGGACCGATTCACTTATAAGAGGGTTGATATTAAACAAATGAGACCAGAAATACTCCTGGAAAATATGATTGATTTTTTACTTTTTGAGAGAAGTTTAATGTAAGTCTATGCTGCCAGTGCTTTTTGGGCCAAATGTTGCATCCTAGTTAACCTTGAAAATTCATGAATCTATATTTAAATGACCAGAAACACACTAAACTATGGATTTTTTTCTTATTATTTTCCTGTATTAGGCTACATATGACATCTGTAATCACATGAGATTATGGAAATGCTCCCCATATTAATATGCAGAGGTTTAGCTGATAAAGCTTCCCTCTGTAACTTCCAGGCATTATCAAGATACTCTGGCAGCATCATCAAATTATTTAGCAACATTATAAATATTAATATTGACCAATTTACTCTTTTGCTGCACTGCCGAGACATACTTTATAGAAACAGCAAAGTTTGGGTTAAACAATAAAAAAAACTTCCTAACACGTGAAGCCAAATGCCACTTGTGTAACGTGTACATTTAACCTGCAGTGATCCAGTTCAGTGTAAAACCATTTAACATGCATAACATTTGTACAAGTAGGACCATACGTTTTAGTTTTGAAGGCTTGAAGTCTAGGCTGCTCGAACACAGGAGAATGTCACATTTGCTCAGCCTTAAGCCATAACTTGGCATGTGTGTGCACGTGTGCAATGTGTACCGCAGACCGATCTGATTGCTGCCGCTGTCCACTGAATGTCAGCAGGCTAATTGGCACTGACTGAAGAGCACGGCCCGCTCGAAAACCCAATCACTGCCGGGATGAGCCCCAAGCCTCTGAGCTTCACACCTGCTAAGGCCCCAATCCGCTCAAACATAGATGAATCACACACGTACACAACCCGGCAAACATGTACACATTCTGACTGGATGTGTGTTTACACACACCTCACCTCTGACCCAGCTGAAATGTCACCCAAAACAGACAATCCACCATCATCCTGACACACATCCAGTGTAAATAACAGTATTTCACCACTGCTCAACCTGGGTCCTTCAAATGCCACATGGAAGAAGTTGCCTTTCTGCTGCTTTTCCAGATGGACTCACCCTTGATTCTTTGGCTGTTTTGTGCTCAGGAGAAGTGTTGTTGATTTAAAATAAAAGACAACCAACACTACTGTAGCATATTAGACAGTCTCAATCACTGCGCCATGTTTGGCTCTGTGTTACACAGGCGGCAGGGGGTGCGCTGCGTATGTTTGGGTAGCCTGGCCAGCCATCTGAGTGTATTCAGTACTGAGAAAACTGTCTGGAACTGGGCCAACCACGGTGAAATATGCATCATCTATTCTATACTGGACCAATCACAAGACCGGGGGGGTGGGTGTTTTGTAATGCATCATATTTACTGACTTTGTTTTGTTTTGAGTCAAAGTCAGTTCCAAGTCCACAAATCTATTTACAACTGTTGTCGGTTGTTCACTTGATTCAAAAATAAGGATTGAATTACAGATTACACCCTGTATTTTTAACCCTGTAAAACCTGACCTGTAAAAAAACTAGCCAGAAAATTCAAATTTTTTGGAATTGAAATGTTTATTAGCCCAATTAACATTATCCAAACCAATAAATTGCCATATTATTTTGTTTATGATATATTTTTTGTGTCACATTTGATACATTGGGCATTTTTCACAACTTTTTGCTCATAACAATGTTAACTAGAAACAAAAATGCATATTACTGGTGAAATTTGAAACTATTAAATACTTCAGGTGAGGTTTTTTTTTTGTTTGTTTTTTTACATAAAAGTTTTTATAGCCTTTTAATTCGCTTGAATGGCACCAAAATTTAGATAATTTTCAATATTTTTCAATTTTCAACCAAATAACAATATGAATGTTCTTCTTAATAGAACTTTTTGAAAAATATCAAACACTGTCCTACAAAACGTGTAAAAGATGATTTAACATTAACAGCCATATTAAAAAGGGGAGAAAAAAAACCTTTTCCAGTGGCTGCAGTGAGATGATAATCCACCAGGAGGCAGAAACATGTACGGGGTCACATATGGTACAACAAGTTTTTAAGGAGTTTATTGATCTTATGAATAAAATAAAGGTCTCAGAACCTGGTGTGGCAAATGTGATACAAAGGGTTTTATTATTCAAAATATTGGGTTGTTTTGCTGATGAAAGTGTCATGTCTGTCTTATCTGTGATTGGTTTACTCGGCGCCTGTTAGTCCCACCTTCAAATTTGGATTCAAGCCCTGCAATTCCAGGCAGGTTTCTCATTAAGAAAGAGGGATGGCTGGCCAGGCTAATGTTCAGATGCCTGTGGAAAGCACAAGGTCTATTCTCTCAGCACATTCTGAAATTTTTTGGCTGAGTTTTTATGAATATTTAAAATACATCATAATTCAGACGTGTCAGCACTGACACATCAGGGGTTCAGTCAGAATCCAGTAGTCAAATTCAAGTGATAAAGTAATTTCAAGGGGCCAAACTTGCTGGATGAGTTTTTATTTAATGAAAATAAGGTGTTATAGAAAGGTTTGACACTGTGTGGATTTTTTTATTAGTATTTTTTATTTAAACTTTTATTGATTTTCAAAAAAATAAGAAAAAAGGGGCAGTGTTTTAACTGATATATCAATATAGATACCTACACAAAGTGGATAGATAAGATAAAATCAAACAAAATTAAAAAATTTGCAAGAGAGGGATTGGTGTCACTCTGTGAGGTGAGGGTTCATAGGATAAAATCAGCAAAATCAAGGCTATTGGGACCATCTATTTAACATTTAACATGGGCTAAAGGAAACATAAACTATTCATGTTGCTCCAGTTTGTCTCAAGGCTCTGGGAAATGTACGTATTCTACAAATAATGTCCATTATGTCCTTCCACAGTTGTTGATCCTCATTACAAATTTCTGAAAGATTAGACACAGCTCCCTCCATAGAGATTGTCTCCAGGAATGTTTGAAGGTGTGGAGTTGTTTTAATTTTGCGCTATTAGCTGTGATTAACCATCTCTGTCACATGATCAGGTCTCCACAGCCTGTAATCAGAGTCAGTAGGAGGCTGAGAGGCAATTGTGGGTTTTTTTTTTGTCTGGTTTTCCCAAAAAAAGTTATTTAATTCTGTTTAATTTAATGCAAGATTATCATTTAAGCTTCTCATCAATTAGTTGGAAAAAATAGTAATTATGCAGTTAAATATCTATGCCAAACATATTTGGATTATTTGACAAACTGGTGCCGGTGATTGTCTTGCAATCCAATCTAACAGCTCACACATACAGGAAAAAAAAAATTAGACCACCCTATGTTTTCCTTCAGTTTTTTGTTAATTCTAATACCTGGTACAACTAAAGGTACATTTATTTGAACAAATATAATGGTAACAACAAAAATAGCTCATAAGAGTTTAATTTAAGAGTGGATATCTATACATTTTCCATGGTTTTATAGATAATAACCTAAATTACTTCAGTTCTTACATCAATATCTATGGCATTGTACTGACAAAAACAGTGCTTTTATTCAGTGGATGTTTTCTTTTCTGTATGTTTTAGTCTCATGATACACTCAGAAGTTAGTCCTTGATTACGTAACCATTGTTTTTAATGACTGGTCTAGTATTTTTTTCCGTAACTGTAGGTTTGTCAAACCTAAGCCTCAGCGTTTGATTTTTCTCGAGTTCTGATAGCTGTTTGTGCTTCCTGTAACTTACTGTTTAGACATCTGGCCCACTGGCTACACTCAGTCACAGAGTAACAAGTGATGGATGATGATGCTCCATCGACGTACGTGTGGTGGAAAATCTTTACGGATTAATGGGAACTGTGATGGAGAGTAAAGGCCCATTCAGACTCGCCATACATAAACAATCGGCTTCATTTAAGTCATGACAAATCTAAGTGTGCTAAGTGCGTGTTTAATGGGACATGTAGACATACACACACACACAGAATGTGTGCGTGCAGATTAGAAATGAAAGCTAAATACACGGCCTCTGAAATACCACACACACACACACCTCCAGAGCATTGAGAGCTTTTCCTCATTTGACGTTCATTGTTCTAAGTCAGGTAGCAACCCCTAAGTGTTTACAGTGATTGATCACAATGTGAGTGTCTGGTATTTAGACAATGACTGTGCTCTCAGAATGCAGATTTCTACTCTTATTGCTTCCTAATGGGAATCTTTCCACTCACTCATCTTAATTGGCTCTTGCCTAAATTGGCAGTGACATTTTGCATGTGTGCTTTGGTCTATTTCACGTCTGTATTCAGAAATAATTGCCTAATTTGATAAACTCAAATTATATTTATAAAAAGGAGTTTTAAAACAATTCTTTAGAAAAATCTCTTAAATGTTATATCTGTAGTATCATTTTGCATAATGGCTCCAAAAAAACCCCCACTCTGTTCCATTTCAAAGAAACCATTTTATCTGTTTTTTCCTCATTGTCATTCTTTTAAAATGAAAATGAAAGTAATGATTGTCCTTGAAGATTACATCTATAAAGGCACAAAGTGATTAAAAAAACATTGCCAACAAACAACTCAATTATTTACCACTTAAAGTCATTTTCTTCTGAATGAAATGAATTGTTTTCCGAGTAATTCTGCTTCTTGAGAAACTTTTTTCCACACATCTAGCATTACAGCTTATAACATCATAACAAAGCCCTAAATATATTTCAGCAAGTAAACCAAAATGAAGCTATAATACAATTAGATATATATTAAAAATGCTACTTTAGGGCGTTGCTTTTAAATTTGCTAAGTTATAAGACAAAAATGTACAGCAATATTGTCGTTACATTTATAGCTAAACTTCTACAGTCTTCTCTATGTGATGTCAGTTAAAAATGCACTATGATAGGAGGTGTTTTTTGTGCAAATTTTGCATTCTCTTTGTAGTTGCACCCACATGCAAAAAAAATTCATGCAAAAGGCCTGCATTTGAAAATGTTATGGAAAGTGGAAAAAATGTACAGGTAAATGAATGAGGCAATAAATAATTTCTGATACAGCAAATACTTAATGCATGTGACTGGACAGCTGACATTACCACAGTAATGTGTTTAACGTGACTGGGTCATAACAACAGATTATATAAACACATTACCAAACTGAGACCAAATTATTCCTTGGTCTCCTATGGAAGGAACCATTTCATGCGCAAATATTACATAAAATTTATTTTGTGTTCAATTTTGTCCTGGTAGCTGATTGTTTTTCACATTAGGTAACTGCATCACTATAGAAACAATAGTCTTTAATTCTTTGTTGACATTCCTGAATAATTTTCCATAAAAACCTTACACTTGCTTCCAAGTTTTTAGTGCGTGTCATCTGGTCTTTCATCTTTTACCATTATGCAATGTTAGTTTGTAGGTGTAATTCACAAACTGTATTTAGTGCACATTTTTCAAAAAAGAGGTAATTTAATTTGTTGAATGAATTCTGGTATAGCAAACATTGAATAATGTCTTCTCACATTCCCATACAATGCTTAATCCTTAAAGACCCAAACATCTGCCGGTGACCAAAATCATTCACTGATATAAAATGTTTAATTCCTGTTGATCCACAATGAATATGTGTAAATAATTAGTGTAAAATACAGTTTGTCATCTTTTCATGGTCGTCAGATATGATCCATTTGGGTGTTCAGAGGCTCCATAGTAGAACATGGCAACACCGGCATTTTCTACAACACTGATTCACCAGTAAAACCCATGAAGTTTGGTCAGTGACAGTGGATGAAGACACTTATTTTAAGTTTAGTTAATGACAGATTTTGGAGAAAAATGTATCTTTTTCTTCAGTTTTCTCTTTTTGTGGGTATAATAACCATCAATTTTAATCTGAGCTTTAATGAACATCTACATAATCAGTAAATTAAATATAGGAAAGTACCCTATTTTCAATTAAAGGTACAAAATACAGATGATAATATGAAAGTGAATGGTGATAAATCACTTAAGAAAGGTTAAAAATTATTTGCGAACTGCTACAAAAGCAGCACTGGGTCTTTTTGGGTTAAACACACCTAGTAGTACAAGAGATTGTGCAGATTGATGAGGAGATCGACGTCTTTCTAGGTCTCCTTCATAAATAAACAGTAACAGAATGCTTTCCGTCTACATCATATGTTAATTAGAGCCATGTGTAGCACAGCCTATAGTGCCACCAGCTGCCAACGCTACACAGCAGAGTGTATTTCCTCCAAACCCATTCACAAAAAGACTAAGAATTTGCACTTTCCTTTTTGCAATTTTTCTGAATTTTACTTTAATTCCTTTTGACGCTTTGTGAATATTATGGCTGCTGTTATCATGGAAATGCAGGCAGCTAATATTAGCAGACGCCCAGCTCCCAGCACTAACAGACTCCAACACAAACTTCAGTGAAGCATAGAATCATTAGCAAATCTTACATAACGAACATTTACTGTAAATATTCACATGGTCGTCAGTGGAGTTACAATCAGAGATTATTTGAGAAGAATTTCTGATGTTGGAGTGATGGACACTTTCTGTACCTACCTGGCCCACTTTCATGGACTTAGGAATAGTTGAATTTTGGATTCAAAGAAAAATGCTTCTCATGATGCTATATATTAATATTCTCCAAACCTCAAGATGCTGCTACAGTAGCAGCTGAAGCCACCTCCATTTGACATCAACTTATACAGTTATGTAAAAATTATTAGACCACCCTTGTTTTCTTAAATTTCTTGTTCCTATTAATGCCTGGTACAACTAAAAGTACATTTCTTTGGACAAATGTAATGATAACAACAAAAATAGCTATAAGAGTTTAATTTCAGAGCTGATATTTATCCATTTTCCATGTTTTTCTTGATAATAACCAAAATAACACCAGTTTTTACATCAGTATCTATGGCATTGTATTGACAAAAACAGTGCTTTTAGACATTCTATATTTTCTTTTCGGTCTATTTTAGTCACATGATACACACAGGAGTTAGTACTTGATTACATAACCATTGTTTTTGATGACTTTTGATGGTCTAATTCCTTTTTTCACAACTGTATATCATTCATGCATATAATACTTGAATAGCGCCTTTAATACGTATCCAGCGCCATATAATGACCAAACATAACCTATAACCTGAACTCATCTGAATATCATGTTGGAGAATATACCAAAATCATTAGGTTTGACTTTTAAAACCTAAAATAATATTCTTGCCCACCATGTTGGTTCTATTCCTTGAAATATGTTAAACACTATATTTATATCTAAAATTTATCAAGATTTAGAATCTACGAGAAGGGCAATATATTACATTTTAAAGCAATCTAAGAACATAATTATGCATTAGACTGAGCCAGAGACATGTATTTATAAAATAAACTCAAACTTGGCAAAATGGACAGGAGACCATCACACGTCCTTTAGCATTGTCCTGATTATTGGTATACAGTTGGGGGAAAAAATGATTAGACCATCAAAAGTAATCAAAAACAAAGGTTATGCAATCAAGTACTAACTCCTGTGTATATCATGTGATTAAAACAGACAAAAGAAAACATGGAATGAATAAAAGCACTGTTTTTGTCAGTACAATGTCATAGATACTGATGTAAGAATTTATGTAATTTGGGTTATTATCAAGAAAAACATGAAAAACGGATAGATATCAGCTTTTAAATTAAACTTTTATGATATATTTTGTTGTTATCATTGTATTTATCCAAAAAAAATATACCTTACTTGTACCAGGCATTAAAATAAACTAGAAACTGAAGAAAACATGGGGTGGAATAATAATTTTTCTGTGACTGTATGTGTTGAAGTTAATCCTGCTGTACTGTCGACCTGGACTCGTTCTGCTGTTTTAAGGAGTTTTTAAAATATTTTCACTGGTTTTATTGTTTTATTTTTGCTGTGTGACTGCAGTTTTTTTTTTTTGCAATGAACACCATAGCAACTTTCATAGAATGTCTTTTTCTGGAAAGTTGTATAAATCCACTAACTGATAAAATAAGTGAATCGGAAAATACACTGTTTTGGCTACAACAGAGACAAAACGGTCTCTGTCAACTGTTTTGTCTGATTACTTAAGGTCACAGACTGGTGATCTCAAGTAATCAGACTTTTTACACATTGTTTAGTAATAGCCCATGTGGAAAAAGCGGAATAAAAAAAAGTACTTTTATTTATCCACAAGGACTTATTATTTGTAACCTCTCTGGTTTAATATGAAAACTGGAATTAAATGTATGATGCAAAAATTTCTCCTATTCCTTTCTTTAAACACAAATGTGTATCAGTTCAAATATTGTTTATCAGTATGACTAATAATGAGTATTCGTATCAGCCCTTTTAAAAACACACATGAGTTGATCCCTATTAGGAATCCCCATAGTGGCTCTGTTCAAAAATAAACAGCAATAGAAAGTAATGCAATACAATCCTGAGACACTGACACTGATGGTTCTGCACTGTCCTAGTTTTCCAGGATTGCTTCATTTTTTTTTTCCACAAACAAAAACATAAGCTGTTGTGGTAATATTAATCAGGATGTTATCACACAGATATATGACATAGTAGATTTACCAGTGACTGAAGCGTCTCTCAATCCACATATTTTAAAGGCCAGCTAATGCTTGATCCAATGACACACCCCAAAACCATAAGAGACATACTATAACATCCGCTGACACTTTCCTTTTTCCTGTGAGAAGCCTGGGTCCGTGGAGGAAATTATTTGCTGAGTGGGACACCGTTTAGCCCACAGGGACAGCTCTTTGTGTCTCTGCGCTTTCCTGTGACTGTTATGTATCTGGCCATGAGGGAACTGGCTACCGAGGAATATTGTTTTGGCAAGCCTTGTCCCGATGCAATTTATTGAAAACCATCTGCTTGAGTATGTGAGCTGGTGAGGGATGGGATGGGATGGATAGATGAGGAAGAAAAGAGGAGGAAAGAGCGATAAAGAGAGAGGCGACTAGTGGAATGGCACAGATCCGCATGTCTTTGTGGGACATCCAAAGGCAATGGCAGTGTTATCTCCCCACTCCCAGACCTTGGTGTACTGCGGTATGAAACACAGATAGTGAGGATGCTTCCTATTAGAAAGTACATGAGAGGGATAAGCTGCTAGTCCCTACTTTCATACAGTATTGGTGGGATATGACAGCAGTGGAAATATGGAAAAGTTCTAAATAGTTATGACTTATCATGGTGCTAGTTTATACCAGGGTATTTGAATAAACACACACTAGCATTAGCCTATCATGCACTGCCTACCTGCCCTCTTGCCTACATACAGGAAGTACAACCATATTAGTCCTGTGCTCAGGTCTCTGCATTGGCTTCCTGTGGCTCAGAGTATAGACTTTAAAACAGCTCTGCTCATGTATAAGTCTGTCCATGGTCTAGTACCAAAGTACATCTGCGACATGTTGGTCCCATATGAACCATCTGGATCCTGAGTACCTTAGGGACACATCTTTTGCTGGTGCCCAGAGGCAGGACTAAACACGGTGAAGCTGCATTTCAGTTCCATGAAGCTGAAATCTGGAACAGTCTTTGTGATGACATGAGACAGGCCTCTACTCTGACAATGTTTAAGTCCAGGCTGAAAACAGCTCTGTTCAACTGTGCATATAACAGCTGAAAGTATTCTATCTACATTCCTCTCTTTTACTTTATTCTAATTTAAATTTTTATTCTATTTTATTAATTTTGATTATTATTTATGTTTTAATTATAATTGTGTGTTTTTAACTTGTCTCATTTCCATTTTTGTGAAGTACCGTAAATTGACTTGTGTATGAAGTGTGTTATACAAATAAATCTGCCCTGCCTGGCTTTACTTTGGACTGTACCAGAGTCTATAAAGACCTAAGTCCAGTTCTGGGATAGACACCTTTACTCTACAGCTTCTGCATCTCAGTGTCTCTGTTACTGTTTCATTCTCGACAGCTATGATATGTTTCTGAGCTTTACATACACACCCAACGACAAAAGGACTATTTGGAGTTTTCTTTTTTACACATTTTTCTCCAGAATTTTTAGAAAAGTGAATTCAAACGTTGCAGTTTTGGTTCTACAATTGCTGTTATTTGTCAGCAACTCCCAGTTTTTTAACTGTATTGGCATGTGCAGTCACGAAAAAAAATATTAGACCACCCTATGTTTTCTTCAATTTCTTAATGTCTGGTACAACTAAAGGTACATTTGTTTGGACAAATATAATGATAACACAAATAGCTCATAAGAGTTTATTTTCAGAGCTGATATCTATCCATTTTCCATGGTTTTCTTGATAATAACCAAAATCACATAAGTTCTTACA
>JAPTGZ010000023.1:33092205-33105625 GCA_029814645.1 Fowleria isostigma | reverse complement strand
CGATCTCATTTATGTTGCTTTTTTTTTTTTCTTGAACACTCAAGTTTTGATTGAAACAAAGACACAAATCTACCTTCATAGGTGTTCGGTTGAGTTGTGTGTGTGTGCGTTTGTGGTTGTGTGGGTTTAAGTGTATGTACATGTGTTTGTTTATTTACATTTGCACTCTCTTTTGTCTATGACTGTTTTTATTGTAACTATGTTGTGAAGTACATTGAGTCTGTCTTGTGCATGAAATGTGTTTCATAAATGAAGTTGAATTGAAGTGAAAAATATATTTCTTGCAAACATAATCAGTAGTCTCTGTCACCAAAAAATATATTCAAGCCTACACCAAAAGTCCTTCCAAACTTTGATGCCACTGAACATGAACTCCCACTCCCTTCTCCATGAAACCAGGAGGCACTAAACAAACACGTACAATTTTCACAGCTCTTTTACACTTTAGTGAGCATTTCTAAAAACCGTCCCTCTGCTACATTTACTCTAAGGTGATTAAAATTCTCCCAGAGGAAACTGATAAAATGTGAAATATATAACGAGGTTGTTTACTACTCATTTCCAAGGGTAAAGCTGGGGAACCTTTTGACTTAAATCAGTCCAGTGTGCAGATTACTAATGAAAATATAGATATTAAAGGTTGATATACAGTCACGGAAAAAATTGTTAGACCATCAAATGTCATCAAAAACAATGGTTATGCAATCAAGTACTAACTCCTGTGTGTATCATGTGACTAAAACAGAAAGAAAATTCCTAAAAACCCTGTTTTTGTCAGTACAATGATATAGCTATGAATGTGAAAACTGCAATTTTGGTTATTATCAAGAAAATCATGGAAAATCGCTAGATATCAGCTCTGAAATTAACCTATTATGAGATATTTTGTTGTTATTATTATATCTGTACAAAAAAATGTACCTTTAGTTGTACCAGGCATTAAAATGAACAAAAAAATTGAAGAAAAAATCAGGTGGTCTAATATTTTTCTCCGCGGCTGTATATCTATGATATTTTTGTCAAATGAATTACAAAGCACACAAACAGTAATCCAAAATGATTGTTTTTACTTGGTTGAGCCTGACTTCCACATCTGACATCTCACTCAGCTTTGTTCTGCTCCTTCCTCTCTAACTTCTCCTCAGATATCGATGAGTGCGCTGAAGGGAAGCACTACTGCAGGGAGAATACCATGTGTGTTAACACTCCTGGCTCCTTCATGTGCATCTGCCATACGGGCTACATCAGGATCGATGACTACTCCTGCACAGGTGAGTTCCTCTGCTGCCTCTGTGACTGAAGTGGAGACGCCTTTGAGTTTCTTTATGGGTTAGTTAACCTCGTTTCATCGAGAGTCCATTCTGTGCAGACATTTGAAAAAATTTTAAAAGCTTATTTTCCTGTATGAACGCAAAAATAAGGAGGTAAAACGTAAAAACACTCGGTATGTCTTTATTGCATATTACTGGAGGTTTTAAAGATGCATGATTCCTAAGTTATTGGCAGTTAAAAATCATTTAATTTGCATCTCTAGTCGTACACCAGGGGATGATATTTGATTTTATGATGATACATTTTGCCACTAAGAGACACAGAGAAAGATACAGCGAGACATTAAAATGAGCAAAATATAGCTGCAGGTTTAGAGTGCAACGCGAAGCACAAAAAAAGAAGCTGTGTAATAGAAAACCATGTTTGGAGAGAGAGACTTGTTTATCATTTTAAGTGGTTTTATATAGTATTGATATTCCAAACGCTCAACAGCAGACGGATGTCACGTTCCAGTAGACACAACAGGACAACCAAAACCACCAACAAATCAATGCTATGTGTCCACAAACTGTAGCAATCACTAAATAAAGTACAAAGCGCGGTGTTTTCTCACATCTTTATAATGATATCAGCAATTTTTTTTTTGCAAACCGAAACTCAAAGCCGCATATTTTGTTGACAGTCGGTTACACACTTTCTTATACTTACCATGTGCTGCATCAGTGAATAGTTTACATTATAGCTCTGTTAGCTTAGCTGTGTTTTTAGATGGAAAACAGCCACAAATCATCTCAGTTTTTTTTGTATGATTTGTTTTGTCAGTAGCTGCACAAAAGATCCATTTGGAATCATCCAAACAAGGTCAGATCACAATTTAGTCTAAAACAGTGGTTCAGTCTTTTTCTATTTGGTCTCCCTTTGGAGGTCTATAAATCTCCAGGCCTTCCTCAATCCCAACAACATTCTAACAGTGGTGAAATTATAACTTTTATTGAAAGCAACATCAATACCATATCAACACTTTTGGCTCTTCCTTGAATACTTTGTTGTGCAAATTAAAAAATAACTCAGATTTTTGCTTAAGTAGTACAAATAAACTCAACCAAACTGCTCCCTGAGATAATACTTTTTCAAACTAAAAATAAGAAATGTGCAATTATTTTACAACTATGACAATAAAGTTACTTATTTTAGAACAACAAAGACATTTTGGTAACAGATGAATATTTTAACAATATCAGTGGCTGCAATGAGCCCGTTTCCATGTCACATTTCAGAACATTAAAGTACAAACTGCACAAAACTGCAAGAACAGAAACACTGCACGGTTTCTTTTCAGGTCCAATCCATTCAAACCTAAACTCTTTGTCTAGTCTAGTGACAGATCAACATGGAAATAGATTAGTTTGTTGAACGTCCCTCAAAACAAATCCAGGGTGCTACACCGCTAAAACATTAGTTCAACCTGCTACGTGTTCTAACCTGAAGGAAAAAAAAAAGAAAACATCCAGGAGTGATCCCATGACCTGCCTGGCAAGCCTTCATGCCTCCCCATTTGGGGAACACTGGTCTGAACAATCAACCTAAAAAACAGCATACTAGCATCACATATTAACTTTATACTTTCATTATTTTGTGTTTGTTTGCTTAAATTCTGTGAAGCCCTGTGAGGCAACCTTGTTGTGATACTGGGCTATATAAATAAAATTGAATTAAATTGAATTAAGCCTCATAATGAAACTCACCTGTGTGGAAGAAATGCTGCTATTTCAATATCAAACTCCATTCTTTTCATTTAGAGTTGGGTCCAGTGGTGAAAACAACAACAGTGCTTCTACCGTTTTACCATTTTGTCACCTTTCTTTGACTCTAAGACTTCTCATCTCGTAACTTTCTGATGTTTAGTCAAAGCTTTGTGGTGTTAGTTTTCCCTCACCCTGAGAGCCAACAGAGGGACTCACTACTTCCTCTAGTCGTCTCATAAATCCCCCGGCCCATTGGTGTAAAAAAAAAAAAAAAATTACTCCATTCATATCACTATAATCAAATACATTAGACCACATGCATCAAACATAAGACCCAGGGGCCAAAACCGGCCCTCCAAAGGGTCCAATGTGGCCCGCAGGATGTATTTGTCAAATCCAAAAATTATTAACTCATTTTAGTTCAGGAGCCAAATACAGCCTTATGGGATTTTGAATAAAATAACAACATAATTTATAAATGATGACAAGTACAGATTTTCTTCTTGGTCTAATATGAAAAAAATAAAATTACACTATGAAACTATTTACATTTACCAACTCTCCTTTAACAATAAAATGTGAAAAACCTGAAATGTCCAAAGGAAATTTTGTGCAATTTTAACAATATTCTGCCTGTTATTAAATGCTTTGTATTTGTAGATCCACTACACTATGTTATTCGCAAGCAGAGACATAATATTGTAGAAACCTACTCTAAAAGTTAATAAATTGTTAACAATATTCTGTCTGTTGCCACATGTTTGTGTAACATTGTGTGTAATACATGTTTAAATGATAAGTCGAGGCATAATATTGTTCAAATTGCATTTATTTTTCAAAAATTTGTCAAAATTTAAGTTTTTTTTCCCAGATTATTCACATCTATTTTGTGAAGGAATAGTTTGTAAATGTAATTTTTTTATTGCACTAAAAAAGATTTAATTTACAGGGTATTATGTTATTATTTGACTGTTCCACTTGACATTAAACTGGGCAGAATGTGGCCCCCCAAACTAAAATGAGTTTGACACTCCTGCATTAGACTATTGTCAAAACCTAAGAACTCTTTTTTTCACTGTGATGACAATTTTAGGTCTATCTACGATGTTGGCAAAACTTGTGATATACGATATGGGTGTACAGCATAGCGATAAAAATAATATTGCAATATTTCTCATTCACCTAAAGAAATACAAATTTGATCTACTAAGAAAAATACTCCTTAACAATGTTAAAATGAGGCGATCATTTGTATGCCGATTCAAAAATTTGTAATTTAAGACAAAATACTGTACTACTACAAATCAGTGACACAATTCTGTGGTAGAACCTGGTGATGCTGTTACCATAGACCTTCAGACACAAACACAGTCAAATATTTTTTCATTTTATTCACATATAACAATGTGTAATTGACATAGATGTATTTCATTGTTACTAAAGTCCCAGAGTACTGCCATGGAAGAGCTTTAACTAAACTATATTCCATTTTTTGTTGGTTTGGTAAATACTGCATGTAAAGTAAAATCTTTAAATATAAGTGTTCAGGCCTTGGCCAAAGCTGTGTTCTGAAAATAATCACATCTTTTCAACTTTAATAACATATAAACTTGCATTCAACCAGCCGCAGTAGCATTACTTAAGATTTTGACACCAGAAAAAATATGTTAGAGTGGTGGAGAAAACCACTCTTGTACCCCATGGTGTGGAAAACAGAAAGATAATGATAAAATGATAAAAATGATTGCACATCTTTGTGATATGAATATTGCACACTTATCGCAATATTGATATTTTTTCAAGATATTATGCACCCCTATTAAAGTCATATTTGGTTATTTGGAAGTAGAAATACTACATGTATCACAATACTCAGCTTGACCTGTAAAATGTTCTTCAGGTCTTGTCTTTTGCCCTTCATTTCAATTTTTGATGAGTCATATTCCACAGTAAGTAGACACGTTTATCCATTAATTTGTCACCCTGCAATTATGCACGGTCTGTTTGTTTAATATTTATAGACATAAATGTCATTTGGATTTGCTTCTATTGCTTTTTTTGCCTGATTACCGCCACCACATTAAAACAAAACACACTCTCATACTCACACCGATCGATACAAGCTTTACTACTTTATGATTCAGCACAAGCTAACGCCAGAGAAGTGATGAGAAAACATGTCAAATCAATTTTAGCTCGCATTTGCTCTTTGTAGATTACAAAGCACTCTCTCAATGCTGTGTTAAAAAATTAAGATTTTCCTTTTTTTTTTATTTTTTGGGTTAATGTCATCTGTGAAACACAAATGCATTGGGAGACTAGCGTGTTATTTGTTATTCCACATGTTTGCTTGTCCGAGGTCTTTAAGCACGATTCCCATTATCTGTGTGAAAATGTTTATCTTTTGAAAACTAAACTTTAAAAAGAAAAATAGATTAACTTCAGGCCTTTCTGGAAGTGTCAGTGAATGGCTGGACTCGGTTTTGTCTTTGTGTTTGTGTGCGTACAGTCTGCATCTGGTGTGTGAATGAACCCTTGTGTGTGTGAGATAAGGAGAAAGAAAGTCACTGCGAACCTGAGAAACACAGAGACTGTGAGTGGAGGCGGCAGACCCATTTGTTCCTGATCAAAGTTGAAACCAAAGTCAATTTCAAAAGCAAACTAAATCAATGTAAAAAAAAAAAAAGAGTGCAAGGATGGTTCACTGGCTTTGTTCTCTGTCTGAGTTCTTGGTGTTTGTAGTAGCGTCGCTTGTTAGTAAGAGCCCCCCCCAATAGTTTGTTTTAAGGTCACTGATGATGAGATGGACACAAAAACACCCCATATGACATTATCCCAACTGATTAACTAGTTTACAGATTAAAGTGGTGGTAGACGCTGAAATGTAGCGTTTATGACTTGACTGTGATTTAACAGATCATTTTTGGTACTAATGTACATAAAAAGTGCTACGTGTGTTTTTAGAATATTCTTGAGCCTTTCTGCCTTAACGATAACAATAAATAAACCGTTCTGGTTTGCTCTACAGCAGGGGTGTCAAACATGCAGCCCGTGGACAAAATCCGGCCCATCAAAGGTTCCAATCCAGCCCATGGAATGAAAGTGCAAAATTTATATTCATTTAGTTATTTTATTTATTTTATTTATTTATTTGGAGCCACTTTTAGCTGCAGCATAGCTTCCATTATTCTTCCAGTGGTTCATTCAAAGAAAGAAAAAGAAAAATCAGTTTTACATCAACAAAGACATACTCAGACAACAAACCAATAAAAAAAAAAAATGTATTTTTTCAAAAAAAAATTTAAAGTACCCCCTGGGTGTCTTCCAAGTACCCCTGGGGATACATGTACCCTTGTTTGAGACAGACTGGTCAAGGGTGTTAATTTTTTTTTAGTTCAGGTTCCACATACAGACCAATGTGATCTCAAGTAAAATAATAACATAATAACCTATAAATAATGACAACTACAAATTTTGTTCTGGAAAACTTAGGTTAAAACAATGTAAGCGAAAAAAAAATTACACTATCAAAATATTTACATTTAAATGGTAAATGGACTGTACTTATATAACGCTTTTCTACACATTAATGGTACTCAAAGCGCTTTACAATACTAGTTTCACATTCACCCACTCATACACCAGTGAGCTGCCACTAACCACACTGGAGGCAAGGCGGGTAAAGTGTCTTGCCCAAAGACACAACAGCACATGACTGAGACAGAGCGGGAACCAAACCACCAACCTTCCGGTTATTGGACGACCTGCTCTAAATCCTGAGCTATGGCAGCCCTACATTATTACGCCCTACATTTACACACCATCCTTTCATAATAAGAGGCAAAGAAATACATGAATAAAATCAAATATGAACAATCTGAAATGCGCAATTTTAACAATATTCTACCTGTTACTAAATGTTTTCAGAATCAGAAATTCTTTATTAATTCCTGGAGGAAAATTTGTGTATTACAGTTGCTCCAACAGATATAAGTAAAGATAGAAAGCAACTCAAGAGTAGGAAAAATAGATAAGTAACCAATATGTAGAGACATTAAGTTTTTATAATAGCTGAAAAGGGTGACAGTAATCCCAGGGAACAATAGATTTATAGATAATTATAAGGGCTAATAATAATCAAAGGGATGTCGGTGAAGCCTCCTGAGATCATAATGATGGCACTCGGGTGGTCACTCTGGAGTCGGACTACAGTGATGTGGATGATGTAACATGCCACTGTTGGCAGAGGGAGGCATGTAGACAGCCACCAAGATGACACAAGGATATTATAATTTGGTGGTATGTCTTGATGTTTTGTGTATGTTTTGTGTTGTTCATTTGTAGATCCACTGTTATCTGTGTGTTAATGATAAGCTGAGACATAATATTATAGGCATTGTTCTCATTTTAGGTCCAAACTCAAAATTTTTATAATATTATGCCTGTTATCAAATGTTTGTGTAACATTGTGTGTAATGTACACATATAAATCATAAATTGAGGCATAATATTGTCAAAATTGCACTGTTTTTTCAAATGATTTTTTTTTTTTCAGGTTATTCACATATATTTGTAAAATGTCAATATTTTCATAATTTAATCGGGAGGGGGGTGTACCAAAACAAAGAGAAAAACTTGTAGTTGTCATTATTAATAAGTTAGTGTGCTATTATTTTACTGGTTCAGCCCACTTAAGATCAGATTGGGCTAAATGTGGTGCTGAATCAAAATGAGTTTGACACCCTTACTTTACAGCAGGGCTGTCAAATGCACATTTGTTCTGGGGCCACATACAGCCCAATGTGACCTGAAGTGAGCTGGACCGGTAAAATAATAACATATAAATGATGTCGATTCCAAAATTTGTATGTCTTAACATCTATGTTTTAGAGTGAACAAAGTACAATTATATTATATTATTATTTCTATCTATAAACTACCCTTTCAAAAATGTGAAAACATGAAGAACCATGAACAAAATGAAATTTATTATAAGAAAAAGTGCAATTTTAATAATTAATGCCATTATTTTGCCTCTTAGTTTTACATGTGCAACTTACAGATCACAGTGGGTCTACAAATACACAAAACATTTAATAATATGTAGAGTATTGTTAAAATTGCACTTAATTCACATTTTTTAAAAAATACAATGCTAGTGTATAAAATGTAGATATTTTTATGTAATTCATTTTTTTACACTAAAACAAAAAGAGAAATGTGTGTTTCATTGTTTATAGGTTATTATGGTAGTATTTTACCAGTCTGACCCACTTTAGATTGAAATGACCTAAAATAATTTTAACATCCTTGATTGTTTATATCTTCAGTGTCATTTTTGTATCCTTTTAATCTAAAGTGGGTCAGACTAATGAAATATTCTCATAAAAACTTATAAATAAAAATGAAAATTTTTCCTTTGTTTTAGTGTTAAAAAAAAAGCTACACAAAAATGTTTACAATTACAGACTAGCCTTTTTCAAAAAATGTGAATTAAAAGTACAATTTTAACAATATTCTGCCTGTTGTCAAATGTTGTAAGTTATAACAAACGTCAAAATGAGCAGCTGAGGTAAAATAATGGCATAAATGGTTAAAATTGCACTTTTTTTAAAAAAATAAATTTCATTTTGTTCATGTTTTTCACATGTTTTTAATGGATAGTTTTGTAGATGTAAACATTTTGATGGTGTAATTTTACTTTTTTCACTCTAAAACATAGAAGTTACACATACAAATTTTGGAATTGACATAATTGATACAGTATTATTATGTTATTATTTCAATGATCCGGCCCACTTCAGGTCATATTAGGGTGTATGTGGCCCCTGAACTAACAGGAGTTTGACACCACTGCTCTAGAGCATAAAATTTCCATGTAGAAGCTTCAGGGACAAAACTGAGGGTAAACAATTATACACTTTCCTTCTGCAGCTCACCTCTCTCAGTCCAAATCAAATAGATCATTATAAATACACACTTTTCCAACCGTCTGTATAGAGACAGTTATTAGAGTCATATTCAGGTTACATCTGACAGAATCTGATCAGTGTTTTGTAAGATTTTAACCTGTTTAGATATGCCTGTGGTTGAACTAAAACCCTGCATCACACATCACACTTAAAAAACCAATGACTACACACAGGAGCCTCTGGTCCTCAAAGTGGGAGGATTTTACTCCACATTTCTCCATTTTCTTTCACTTGTCTTCACAACATAGAACATGACACTCCCAGTAATGATGTTACAGTTCCAAACCAATTTTTTTTTTTTTTTTTTTTACTGGTGTAAATGCGCCGGCAGGTTCAAAATTAGGTTCAGGAACTGACACAAAGCCCTGCTGCCAACCCTGACAGCCCTATCAGACCTCTTGAATTACAAAATACATGAAAGATAATTATGGCATTTTGCCCAGTGATTCTAAACATGTATCAAGTACTGCAGCTTTATTGTCGCCTAATCAAAAGTGGTGTTTTTCACTCCAGGTCTTTTTCTGACATTGAACTGAAAATAATATATTAAAATCTATATACAGTCAAGGAAAAAAATATTAAACCATCAGAAATCATCAAAAACAATGTGTATGTAATGAAGTACTAAGTCCTGTGTGTATCATGTGACTGAAACAGACAGAAAAGAAAACATGGAATGCTTAAAATCCCTGTTTTTGTCAGTACAATGCTATAGCTATTGATGTAAGAACGTATGTGAATTTGGTTATTATCAAAAAAAACATGGGAAATTGGTAGATATCAACTCTTAGATTAAATGGTTATGAGCTATATTTGTTGTTATTATTATATTTGTCCAAACAAATGTACTTTTAGTTTTACCAGGCATTAAAATGAACAAGAAATTGAAGAAAACATAGGGTGGTCTATATTTTTTTTTCCACGACTACAAGTGTGTATTAACCCATAAAGACCCTTACACTTTTGTGGCAGCTCCCAATGAATTTTTCTTAATTTCTACCTTTCTTAACTGATTTATCACCATTTTTTTTTCTTTTTTGGTATAATATCCTCTGAAGTAATCAGTAATACTAATAGTCTAATTTGCTAGTATTACTCTGGTGGCAGTAGTGGCAGAGGCAGCCACAATAACTACAACAACTGATTAAATAATTAAATATTTATAATAATTTATATCAGTTCCTATCAGTTTGAGTTCATATTAATTCATTTAAATTAACATGGCTATGTGGGGTGGAGCCAAGTACATAGACCCCGAGGAGGGGAGGACACCCATCACCTTCTTCACCTTCTCACACGACCTCCAGCCCCCCTAGCAACACAGTCACAGCCCTGGGACCAGACCAGCCAAGACCAGCTAAAGGGGTATTCTTCCAACCCCAGTTCTCTGCCTTTTTTTTTTTTGGATGATTTTTGATGGTCTAATATTTTTTTCGGCAACTGTATGTGACATAGCAAAAAGAGACTGTTCAACTTGGACAAGGACGAACATAGCAGACATTAACATCTGTGCCAAACATTAGCAGTGAAGATTTACTGGACAGTTGAAATAATAATAATTAGAGGTTGCTACTGAAAATGTCTGTCCTTGCAAAGACTTTGAAATGACAGTATCTGCTTTAAATTAATGTCTTTTTTATGGCGCCAAACGCAGGGCCACACATAGCAGTGATCCTGTCATACATTGTAAGAGTCCACCTCCTCAAACAGGCCAATCTTATATCCTACATGAGAGACAGATCTTTCACATTTCTCACTGACTGTTTACAACACATGAAACATGATGAGAAGTGCATGAAGCTCCCTGTGTGCATCATCTCTGAAGAGGTAGCAATGTGCTGCATTTCTTCCATGTCTGTAATTAAAAAACCAATTTGCACCAATGCAAACGAACTCAGTGGTAGTGGAGTGAAGGGGCTGGCTGCTGCGCACCGATGGATTTAGGCCCGCAGCCTTCCTGCAGAGTCTTTGGAGATTGAATTAAAGCTGTAAGACACAGTGACACAGTGTGCACCCTGTGAAAACTCATATTTCCTGCTCCATCTGGGCCTCCTGTCGAGCTTCTCTCTTTTCCTGTCAATGAAAATCAGGAAATAATATGGTAAAGTTAAGGATTTGTGTCTTCTTATGAACAGCCTTTGAAAAGAAAAACAAGTTACAATTGAGATTGAAGAACAGTTTTTGCAAAGAGGTAACAAATGCACATTCATCACTTTTTGGTTCTCCTGTGATTTATTTGGAGATCCTTGCTTACTCAGTCCTTTTCCATATTATCTTTTCAAAAACGACTGTGCCTTGTGTGGTTTTGCTTCGGTTTTCTTTAATCTTCTCAGCTCTAGGCAAGTTTTATTGTTTTACTCATTTGTCTCTCTTGTGTACTCATTCCCCAGTTTCACTATCAAGATTAATACCTCCAAACCCAGTGGATTAAATTGTGTCACTATATTTTATGTAGTTTCCTATTAAAATGCCTTTAAGTCACTGTGGTGGAATACGCAGCTATGCATATCCTTATAAAAGTCAATTTGTGTGATTAAACCAAGGCTTATGCAGAGGTTTGATGTAATGACTTTTTCTCTGCTTCAGTCAAATTACCGTTGTAATCTCTCCACTGAGTTATTGGATATCAGCTCCCACACATCCGCCATCAGGGCCCAGAGAGCTGGATACTGAACACTGTAATAACCCCCCATCTAACCTCTTTGGTAAAATTAGAAAGATGAATTATAGCCAAATTAGGTGTCAACAATAACATTCAGAGTCCTTAAATGGAAGAAAATAATGAATTCTAGAGTGCAAACAAGGGAACCATTCCTCATCCATGTTGAGGTTAGTCACCACTCTAGTCTTGGTGGCGGTAATTGACGGTGAAAACAGGAAGATGTTAAGGTTCTAGCTGTAGGAATCCACCGCTTATTAATGGCAATTGAACATCTGCTTCTGTTTAAAAAGAGTCCAAAGGGATTCCAGAAGAAATATTACAGCTTTGGATGGAAACATTAACCCACCCCCTTCAGTTTGTATTGACATTGTACATTCCAATGATATATGTGCATCTTTATCATCCTCAATAGCTTTCACCAATTAACAGATTGCACACTCAGCAGAAACAATGTCCCAGTATTGATAGCCGTATTTCTGTATGCACTCCAGACTCGGATGTGAACTAGTCCTCCTAGTAAAGAGGATTACATTGACTGTAGTTCATTTCATGGCTCAGTGTTTATATGCTGAATGGTGGATTAAAGGACTGATCTGCAGATTTAAGCCTGGACCAAACAGTGTGGAGCCCTAGTTTTATTCCTCACAGGCTTGTCAGGGGGTCAGGAAGCTCAGACAGAAGTCTGAATTTTATATCTGGACCACCAGCTGAGAGACAGGTCATGGGTCCAGATCTCAGCTGGTGGCAGACAGGAACATGTGGGCTCGATGTACTTGTTTAAATGAAATATGTACGGCCAAATGTCGCGACACGGCACAAACTCTGTATCCAGTGGAGTCTTTTGTAAAAGAAACATCCCCAACTTTCTTTTGCCCCTTCCTTTGACTAGAACTTTATCCTTGATCTTGAAGGTCAAGCTTCCTCCCCTTTTTTCTGCTCTACTCTTCTTTTCCCCAAAGTGCCTGAGGTGCTCCTCGCTCTGTGAGATTAGCAGTTAATCCATGAAAGGTAGCGGATTGGTTGTGCTCTCTCTTTGAATGTTATTAAAGAAGGCTGTCCTGAGGTGTGCATGTGTGCTATGTGTTCGTGTACATGTGTGCACTTGTGGCCGAGGTGTGTATGCAGGGTGTGTGTGTCCTTGTTCTAATCCTGCGATAACCAGGCGTGTGCCCCTGAGGTAGAGGAATGGTAGGAGGCATGGGTGGAGACGGGCAGAAAGGGACGGACAGGGTCCAGAGGTGGAGCAGGGGGTTTGTCAACAACAGAGATCAGAAAAGATGACTTTCAGTCTGAGGGCTCAAAATGGACTCGCAGAGGAGGGGGTCTGACAAACAGACAGATGCCACTTTTTCCAATATCTCCAACATTCCTTCTTGAATCAGGATGTGAAACAGCTACATTGTGGAACTATTTTATTCTAATATCAATGTTTATACATCTGCATGCATAGAATTTTATAGTCAGTACGTCTACTGTTTATTTTGTCAATCGATTCTTCAATTGATTGACTGTTTATTTAACAAATTGCCATATTGTGAAACAAAATCGGCTTGTAATTTATCTCAGCCAAAGATGTTCAGACTGCCCTTTAGATTCATCCAGCAGTCCAAAACACCAAACATGTTACGTCAATAGTAATTTGTGAGAGAGAAGAATAGCAGATGCTACTTAACTTTATATGTATATGTATGTTTATTCATTCATTCATTCATTTTCTGAACCCGCTTTATCCTCATTAGGGTCACGGGGGTCGCATGGAGCCTATCCCA
>JAPTGZ010000023.1:33071344-33092105 GCA_029814645.1 Fowleria isostigma | reverse complement strand
GAGGAAACCGGAGTACCCAGAGAAAACCCACGCAGACACGGGGAGAACATGCAAACTCCACACAGAAAGGTCCCCCCATGGATGGTGCGGGAATCGAACTAGGAACCTTCTTGCTGTGAGGCGTGAGCGCTAACCACTACACCACCGTATATTTATGTGGTCCATATTGTGTACAATCAATATTGTGTACACTTATATGATTTTACATATTTATGTGATTTTTTGTTTTTATGTGTTTACTGCCCACTGATAAGATGAGACAAGATAGAAGATTATTGTCCACAAAAACAGGAATTTGTTCAACATATGTGCAAGATATAAACAAAAACATAAAAAAGAAAACCAACTTTTAACATTCACCACTTGTGTAAAAACCTAGCTGGTGTTCAGGTGATCTCTCTCTGGTTCAGGAGTGAGATGGAATATGGCACAAAAGAGTTTTTATATGATGGGATAAGATTACAGTGTTGTATTATAATTGTAGAATTTGTATCGTTGCAGCTGCCACATAATGCTAGACAATTAGGTACACAGTGCTGTGACAAGTATTTGCCCCCTTCCTGATTTCTCACAATTTTGCATATTTGTCGCATTTAAATATTTCAGATAATCGAATTAGACAATCACGACCTGAATAAATAAGAATACTGTGTTTAAAGAATAATTACATTTATTAATAAAAAAAAAGATACATAAACCTACCAGATCCCACGTAAAAAAGTAATACTACCCATTACGTCATAAATTAACTGTGAATAACCACATTCTTTGATTTTTTTTTTACTGTCTACACCCAAGCCTAGTTACTACCAGACCAGTTGAATCAAGAAATAACTTAAATTGAGACTGACAAAGTGAAGAATGCAAAAAGGTTATCATGATGTGATTTAAAAAATTCAAGACCAGATGAAAAACAAAGTCATTGACATCTGTAAATCTGGAAAGAGTAACAAAATATTTGTAAGGCTTTGAAACCAGGGTGAGAAAAACCTTGAACCAGTGGTGAACCTTTTCCAGGGGCACATCAACAACTTATCTGTTAAGTTACAAAACAACCCAGCACAACTTTAAATGACCTGCAGGCCTCACATGCTTCTGTTAATTCAGTATTCAGGACTGAACCATAAGAAAGAGAGAAAAGGGTATCATCAGTGGGGAAAAACATAAAAACCACTGATTAGCCATGAAAACATCTTGATTATTTATGAGATTTTTTGGAAAATATTCTGTGGACTGATGAGACAAAAGTTGAACTTTTTTGAAGGTGTGCATCACATTAAATTTGGTATAAACCTAACACAGAATTTCAGAAAAAGCCCTTCATACCAACAGTCAAACATGAGGATGGTAGTGAGGTTCTGGGGCTGCTTTGCTGCTTTAGGACCTGGATGACATGAATTGATGGAATCGTGAATTCTGTTCTCTACCACAAAATCCTGAAGGAGGATGTCTGGCCTCAAGCTCAAGCACACTTGGGTTATGCAGCAGAACAATGATCTGAAACACACCGGCAAGTACATGTCTGAATGGTTTAAAAAAAAGAAAAAAAAATGAAGGTTTTGCAGCAGCCTAGTCTAAGTCCATACTTAAATCTGATTGAGATGCTGTGTCCTGACCTTAAGCAAGCTCGAAAACCCTTCAATGTGACTGAATTAAAACAATTCTGTAAAGAAGAGTGGGACCAATTTCCTCCACAGTGATATATAAGACTCGGTGTGAATGTTTGTTCACAGTTATTGCTGCCAAGGGTGGCACAATCATCTATTTAGTTTAGGGAGAAAGTTTTGTTTTTTTTAACACAGGATATGGTATGTTTAGTTATATTTTTACCTCAATAAATGATATTATCATGTAGAAAATAGGTCATCTTTGTCTAATATTGTTGAATTAGGCAAGGAAAATTTATTTGTATAACACAATTCATACACGGGGCAATTCACAGTACTTTACGAAAATGAAAAAGAGACAAGTTAAAACACAATTACAATTAAGACTTAATCAATAAAACAAATAATAATAAATTAAAATAAAGCAAAAGAAAAGAGTGCAGATAGAATCTTTTCAGTTGTTCTATGCACAGTTGAACAGGAATATTATCATCCTGGACTTAAACATTGTCAGAGTAGAGGTCTGTCTCACATCATCAGCAAGACTGTTGCAGAGTTTAGCTTCATGGAACTGAAACGCAGCTTCACCATGTTTAGTTCTGACTCTGGGCACCAGCAGAAGACTAGTCCGTGATGTTCTCAAGGTCCCGGATGGTTCATAAGAGAGCAACATGTCACAGATGTACTTTGGTGCTAGACCACAGACTGACTTCTACACTGCAGAACTGTTTTAAAGTTTATTCTGTGAGCCACAGGAAGCCAATGCAGAGACCTGAACACAGGACTAATATGGTCATACTTCCTGGTTCTTGTCAGGACCCGAGCAGCAGCATTCTGGATGTACTGCAGCTGTCTTACTGCTCGTTTAGAAAGTCCAGTGAGAAGGCGGTTACAGTAGTCTAACCTGCTAGAAATAAATGCATGGATAAGTCTCCCTAAGTCTGATTCTAGCAATGCTTTTGAGATGGTAAAAGGGTGAGGATGTTATTGATTTACTGTGGCTGTTTTAGTTTAGTTTAGTTTAGTTTAGTTAGTTTATTTCAAGCTTATGCACTCTATGTACAATATTAATTATATATACATGTACAATATTCAATACTGTTCATATACATCTCATTATGTTTAGACAGATATACATGGAAAGTTTGCTCTAAACACAATATACATAGAGGTTTACATGAGCAGGTATGCATAGAGAAATATACGTAGAGACACTGGTTGTAAACATTACGTGTACACAATATACATAATACGTAAATATATACAGCAATTCACCATTAGTATACAACCCTAGTAGCCTGAAAAAAAGTGAGAAGAAGAATAGCTTATTTACTCCCACCCCCAGTGTTAAAGTTTAGGTCTGAGTCCATTATTACCCCCCAATGATCTGAAAGATTTCAGTGTGACAGATATGCAAAACTCTTAAGAAATCAGGAAGGGGATATATGTATTTTTCACAACACCGTATCTTAGAACTTCATATTTCAGATGCTGCAACCTGCAAAGTAGTGACATTTTTCCATTGGCCATTCATCTGTAAAATCAGTGGATGAATAATATTTGACTGAAAATAGTTGAAAGTACTCTGTTATGGACACCTATAATCCAACTGTAAACCTCGACGTCTCTGTTATTTACAAATTAAAGTACTAATAATATATTGTTAATAAAATGCTGCACAACAGCCTCTTGATCCACTAATTGACTGTAAAGAAGTTTTTTTGCATGCACTGTCAATATATCAGACCTGAATCACTGATGAGATGATCCTGCCTACTCATATGTCCCTACTAATATGGACGTTAAATTTGAAACCACAGTGTTCTGAGAGGAGCAAACTGAGGTCAGACCTCACTGAAGCTGGTATTGTTTTGGCAGAAGGTGGAGAAAGTCAAGCAGGAGGTGAAACGGACAGCTACACAGAGAGAGATCCCTGGTGACAAGCTGTACATAATTGATTGTTTATCTGTCTGCAGCCTGTGCAGCGGCAGTCAGCAAGGAAATACTGCTCTCCTGCTCACATGCAGTATTTAGTTTGTGATTAAATTCAGAAGCCCTGACAGTGCAGTATTGTAGTAAACTTAAATTCCTAAATAACAAAAAGTACAAGAGAACAGTTCTGAATTCCCGTGTGATGGAGATAAAACAAGCTGTGAACATGCCCACAGATGCACGTTGCCGCAGTGGCTCCGCTGCCCCGTCTTCTCAGATTGATAACTGTTTCCACCCTGGCAGCGAGACACGGATATAACCTTGGGAGTAAAAAAAAAGAAAACTTCTGTTTCCTCTCTCCTGTCCTGTTATTACTGTTTTATATGCCAATGAGCAGACTTTAATTTTACCCTACAGCAGGTGGATGTTTGTGTGCGTGATGCAGAGTCAAGCAGCGGACCATCCTAAGTGCCCTTCAATCCATCTCACACACACATGCACACATACATCATATCCTCCATAGAGAAACTCATCACAATGTCACTTTCAATTTGGATGAGTCCACGGTCTGTTCAGGAGATATAATGGATTGGATGATGGCAGGGAAATGGATGATGCGGCTCAGGATTTCTGTAACAAGCATTCCGATTTCTGATCCTCTCACTCTTCAGGTGCCATCTTTGAGTCCTCAGACCTCCCTGTCTTCCACAATTGCATGCTTTTGAAAAACTCCTAGTTGTGAAAAACAGCATAAGTAGGTGCACACAGAAGTATTTTATGTGTGCAGTTGAGGAAAGCTTCTGAGGATTGCTAAATGTTTCAAAAAATGTGTGACAGAGCAGAGAAATGAATTTATTTTTGCATCCCCCCCAAAAAATTCACTTACTGAATAACTGAAAACAGTCCAAACTATTGCTCCCAGATTACTTTCCCAGCTTTTTTTTTTTTTTTCATTTATTTTTTTGCATGAATGTTTCCAGGATTGTACTTTTAGCAACTATTGAAAACTCTCTCCTTAGTAACACATATAATGTTTTGTAAGTTTTCTCAGAAAAATGCACGGGGGAAAGAAATTCTCTCCAAAAGATAAACCTTTCATGATTGGCTTCGTTTTCCATCCTTTTGGGCCATGACTGGATAAACAGTCATAAAATAAAGAAAAGAAGGATCGAGAAGGTTAAAACAAGTCCACAAAGTTCTGTGTTCTACAGCTGATGGAGTGCTCTGTAGGTGCTTATCAGAGAGCAATATTTATGTGAATCTCCAAATACGATAGATCAGTGTTCTTCTTTTTTGTGTCTCCGGGGGATAAGGATCTGCCTTTGTGTTCAGGGGCAGATGAAGGGCGTGCATTAAATCGCCTGTTCATGAGGGGAGGGGGGAAAGGCTTATAAAAGCTCTGCAGTTCTTTAGCAATTTAGTTTAGGTCTTAAGTCAGCGTTGCATGATATTTTCAAATAAATCTGTTTTGCAGTTGGAGTTTCTGGTTTTGCCATTAGGGATTTCAAGTAAAAACAAATACATCGTCTGATCAAACAGACCACAGGCTCCAGAGGATATGATGGTAAATAGGTTCAGAAAGTCAGTGCAGTCTGACTCAGGTTTATGGAGGGTGAATGATCTGCAGATTCAAACACTTGATACACACCTGGGGACCGAGTGAGGATGTTAAGAGGGCGGTTATTTGTTTGTGTGACATTCTGCATGTCGTTAATTTGCATTAGATTTTAAACAAGGTGTTAACCCTTTTATAGAACTTTCAAAGGAATACTCTCAATCCTAGTGTGCTATTGGAGAACACAACGAGACTTTATTGCTATGTGAAATTTTTCAAAATATGTTATTGTCATGTAGAAAATGAAGGTTAATGAAGTTACTATATTTGGTTCCTCACCCATAAGTGGCAAAAAAAAAAAAAATCCAAGAAGCATACGGTATATACAAAAATACATGTAATGTGAAAGGAACATATATTTGAGAGCATTAAAGTATCACTTGTCAAACATTCTAACAACATAAGTGCTGATTCGAACACCATCGAACAACGTCAACATCCACATTATCCCTTTGAACATCATTACCTACATTAGTACCATTACTTCATGGTACCAAACAAAGCAGGTACACTCATTGTTCATGCAGAGGTGGATCTTACAGACCCTGTAGACTACATTTGATCTCAGGTTGTTGACTCACTGTCCTCACTGTAACTGTTTCTGTCACTGTCTTGTTACGCGTGCGGAAATTACCAAAAATTGCTACTTGCCCAATAAAGGGTTAAGGTCTGCATTCAGATAAATGTATAATGCTTTATAGCATCGTAGTCCATTATAGAAAACTTGAGCTTTGTTGGCTTTTTTACAACCACGGTTAAGAAGAAAGTTCAGATGCTGTGTAAATATTAATTCATTTCTATTCTGCTTTATTTGTAGAGCTCATTATCACAACAAGGTCACCTCACAGGGCTTTACAGAATTTGTTGAATTGATAAAAAAAAAAAATGCAATGAAAATAAGCAAACAGCCAAATAATTACTTCATTAAACAGTCAATGAAGCAATTAGACATCCTTAGATCCTCCTTTTTGACAAGAAAAAAGTCCCAAAAAACAAATGGGGAAAAAGTGAAACCTTGAGGAGAACCACAGTGAAGGAGAGATCCACTCTCATGGACAGACAGGTTATAAATTTGATTCAATTCAATTCATTCAATTCATTTTATTTCTAGAGCCCAGTATCACAACAAGGTTGTCTCACAGAGCTTTACAGAATTGGATGAATATAGAACTAAGCAATACTCAACCCCCCCCCACATCTTTAGACCCTCCTTCTTGACAAGATAAATCTCCAAAAAACCCAGTGGGAAAAACTGAAACCTTGGGGAGATCCAAGTAAAGGGAGATCCACTCCCATGGACAGACAGGCTGTAGATATAACCAGGACTGACGGACGTCCATTTGCTGATGTAGTTCCAGTCTGTAAGGATGCAGTAGGATGGGGGCACATTTAGACAGCTGAGGAAGTCCATCCAGACAGGATGAATAAATGAAACACAATGACTTATAAATGTCATAAGCTAATACAGTCAGTCATCAAAACAGCAGTTATACAGTCAAGTACTAACTCCTGTGTGTATCA
Organism: Fowleria isostigma; assembly: GCA_029814645.1. NCBI lineage: Eukaryota > Metazoa > Chordata > Actinopteri > Kurtiformes > Apogonidae > Fowleria > Fowleria isostigma. The sequence goes on along the minus strand of JAPTGZ010000023.1, from coordinate 33,085,430 downwards.
TGTGACTAAAAAAGATGGAAAAGAAAACATGGAATGTTTTTGTCAGTACAATGCCATAGATATTGATATAAGAACTTATGTAATTTTGGTTATTATCAAGAAAACCATAAAAATGGAGAGTTATCAGCTCTTAGATTAAACTCTATTGAGCTATTTTTGTTGTTATCATTATATTTGTCCAAACAAATGTACCAGGCATTAAAATGATCAAGAAACTGAAGAAAATGTAGGGTGGTCTCATATGTTTTTCTGCAACTATATTTCACCAATAGAACATAGAAAACATATCAAATGAAATAAAACATGCCTTTTCAAGAAAAAAAGGCAATCTTGAATATTTATATTTATGTATATGTGGGCTGTAATGTAAAAAACTGAAGGATTCTCTTATGTGGTATGCAGCCAACATGAGTTGTAATGCAATAATAACAAACTAAAGACTCTAAAAATATCATAAAAGAAGAAGAAATATGAACTTTTTATTTTCCATTCATATTGATTTTTTTTTTTTAAAAGACAAATGAGTCCTCTTTTTTTACACCGCAGCTGTTACAAACTCTATCTTTTTCATGTGGTCTTATTAGAGCTGCCTTGTGCATTTTTTTTTTTTTTTTGTTCGATTTATGTAGTGCAGGAGCTTATCATTTGAGCTTTTATTGTGAATTTTGACAGTCTGTTTCCTATACAGAGGTTCTCTTCATTGAGGGAGACAGATTTGTTTGCCAGTTGGATACAGTACATCGTCATGGGCTGTAACCATTAGTTAAGCTTGTCAGTGGGATATTCATAACAAACCGTATCAGTAACTCCCCACTAACTGTGACAAGAACTGGGGAGTCCTGGTTCAAAGGGGACATTTTGTTAATGCTTATACACAAAAATTCCACAGCACTTAACAGCCAATTGTGTCCGTTTACAAGCCTCAAACTAGAGACCAGTAGCTTATAAATGCAAAATACAGTGCATTTATAGGCGCTAGTTGCCAACTCATGCCTGTATATGTGCAAATTAGGTGTTTATTTCCAGTAGTTATAAAAACCAGATTTGTCACTGCGACAGTTCCAGCTGTTAGATTGTGCAAACAACAGCAACAAATTACAGGGAGGAAAAAAAAAAAATCAAACATCTGAAACCATTTTATGACAGATTATGATGAGATGTAGAAATACTGTGGCTCATTTTCCAGTCAGCTGTTGGGTACTGATGTTGGTTTTGCGCAGCTGTCGAAATATCAAGTCATTTAATCTGACACTGGGTCTTGTATTTCGTTTTGATGGAAATAAAACAAATTACCAATAAGTTCCCATCATTCCTCAAATTTACAATAAAATTATTTAAACAAGTGTTATTTTTTTGCTAGTGTTTTATTTTTTATTTTATTTTATTGGTTTATTTAATAGGGACCATGCATATTCATGAACATTGTTGTATAAAAAATACACCCATGTAAATATGCCAGAATTGGTAAAAATAACTACTTTGTACTAATGGGGACTCCTGCATATAATTAGGTGTTATGCTTATGGTGTGCACATAATGTTCTACAATATAACTGATATATCTATGTGCACTTGCAATAGATACTTTTCTGTGCATGTGCTTTGGGTATATATTACATGCATAGTTTCTATCTATTTTCACTCCATTAACCTTCCTGCATAATCCACTAGGCATAGTTTGTTTTCAAGATCTACAAGTCTAATTGTCTCTTCTGCTCGTATGTTCTTATATGCATATTCTTCATGTACAGTTCTGGATGTTTAACTCTATGCGCAGATTTTCTTGTTACGGATCTTGTGCAGACTTGTGCATATAACATGCTCTCTTTTGTTTTATTTTTTATTTTTTTTATTTTTATTTATTTATTTTTTTCTCTTTCTTGTTAATCTTTTTATGTATCTCTGTGCACACATGTATGAGGTGTATATAAACAGAATTGTTTATTGTACATGTATGTGAATTGCCACTGTACATGAAGTGCATAAGCTCGAAATAAACTAAACTAAAAAAATTTTCATCTGCAGTCCCGAGGCAGGTAACAGAACATAAAAGACATAAAACACTCAACACTGATACAGCACTCATTAACTATCGATAAAAAATTAAACACTGCACATAATGATGGCATAGACATCAAAACAAACAAAGAAATAAACAAAAAAGAAGTAGACAGAGGATGATCACAGGAACATTATGCTATTCATTCATCTCTATACTTAAATCACTTAAGTGTTAGTGATTTGCTATTGTAAAAATCCTGAAACTGGTTAAACTGGAAGTAGAATTCCGGTAGATTTTTTTGCAGACAGTAAAAATCACATGTAACACCATGGAGACAGTAGGTTGATGTCTGTTGTTTTCTTGTTTTAGAGCATGATGAGTGTCTCAGCGGACTCCACAACTGCGATGAGAACGCCTTGTGCTTCAACATGGTTGGCGGGCACAGCTGCTCATGTAAACCGGGGTACACTGGGAATGGAACCGTCTGCAAGGGTAAGTATCACCGCCATGTAGACTCTGGTTTAACTCTGACAGGCTCATACTTTAACCCATAAAGACCCAGTCCCACTTTTGTGTCAGTTCCCAAATGAAATTCGCACTATATTTAACGTTTCTTAAGTGATTTATCACCACTTTTTATAATAGTATCCTCCAGGTTTTGCATCTTGTCAAAATCAGGTATTTTCTTATATTTAATTTACTGATCATGTAGATGTTCATAAAAGCTCAGATTAAAGGTGAGCGTTATTATACCTAAAACAGAGAAAACTCAGAAGTCCATGTGGTCACTAATTCTAGTCCATGGAGAAAGTTCAAAAGGAAAATTGTCACAATATTTTTCAGGACACCGAAGTTAATTTAAAAAATGAACCCAGTGAACCCCAATACCTTCTGGTGAACTTATGCGGCTCACTTAGGGAACTGTACCCATATATTTTGGATTTGTCCTAAGATCAGATCTTTCTGGAATGATGTATTTGCTGCTCTGAACACAGTTTTCAACCAAACATTTTCAAAAGAATTAAAGTTTGCTATTTTAGGTGTAATCCCAGAAAGTTTAGAGGGAAATAACCAAAAATACCTGTTTTGTGTGTGTGTGTGTGTGTGTGTGTGTGTGTGTGTGTGTGTGTGTGTGTGTGTGTGTGTGTGTGTGTGTGTGTTTCTACTAATGGCAGCCATTAAATGCATCACTATCAAGTGGTTGAAACCTGAAACCCTCATATATAATATTTGAACTGAGAAACTGAGGGAAATCTATCAGTTGGAGCAAATTACTTATCTACTTAGAATTCAGGGAGAGATATTTACAAAGAGATGGAGTCCCATGATTCACCTTTAAATGCAATAAGCATTCAGATGTGGCCATTTAAATAAATATTTTTCCTCCCCTTATTTTATTTGCAATTTCAGTTTCTTTAGAGTTTAGTGTCTAGTGTAATTTATATTTGTAGCAACAGTAAATAGAAATTAAGTTTAAAAAAAAAAACCACTCTGAAAACTGAAAGAAAAAGTGACTTTTTTCAACATTAACTGAACATAAACCAAGCATTTCCAGCCACTGTCATTGATCAAACTCTGAGTTTAATTGGTAAATCAGTGTTTCCACAGTAACTACAGAGACTCTGAACATCCAAATGGGTCATATCTGATGTACATGAAAATATTTTATTTTCATGTATTGATAGAATTAGTGAACAAGAATTAAACAGTTTAGATCAGTAGATGCTTTTGGTCGGTGATGGATGCTTGGATTCCTCGAATTCCAAATGTAGGTGTGTTTGCTACTACAAGACTACTTGAGCTCCACCGCTGGCAGATGTGAAACCTCTCATGCTTTTTACAAGACAGAGCTACTTCTTTTTCGTCCCTCTGAGCATGCACAGTGTCATTTGTGTATCTCTTTCATTTATATCCATTGTATCTTGTCAACTCCAGTGACTTCTCTGTGTTTTGTGGACACATTAACTAAGCGCCTACCCATGGATAATGAACATTTTTGAATTAACCTTGGTGAAATGCATTAATCACACTAGCTAATATCACGAGAGCCCATAATGAATCACATCACCAAATTAGCTCTTATTCTGTATGCAAATACATATGCTGCTGCTGGTCTAATTACATAGTTAATGCTCGTTAATCTTGGAGAGTAATGGCTCTTTTCCTCTGGTCTACCCCTAGCTATGTGTGACGGATTGTGCCAGAATGGAGGAACCTGTGTCTCACCCAACAACTGCATTTGTCAGCAAGGATTTACTGGGAAAAGATGTGAGACAGGTAAGAGGTCAATTCTATTCCTCCTACTTTTCTTTGGTTCGTGTAGGACTATTGAGTGATCTTCAAGGAGATGGTAAGGGGAAGATAATACAAATTGAGGTGGTATTTCGCATTGTTTAGATCCAACAAGAAAAGGACAAAAGGAAAAAGCAGAAGAGATTACAGTGGGGAAGGTACTTAAGATCAGAGTTGGCGCTTTAGTTATCTTGTCACATCTGGGCTCTTGTGTAAAAAGGCTGTGATTACTGTTACTGTGTGGCACCATCTTTGCAAAGCAGCTGATCTGTAAATGCTGAGATGTTTTCATATTTATGCTCTATGAACACTTTATTCAAAGTGTGTGTTGCTGTTGAGCTTGTGTGAGTTTTTATGTGTGTGTGGGGGGGGTCTGTGCTCCATGGTGAGTAATGAGCTTGTATCTGTTCCAATGGCCTGATGGAGGATTTGAAGTGCAGTTGCAGCAGTATGGGAATTACCCCATATCACAGCCCATATTAATCAGCGTGGCATTCCTACTCATAGGCTCTATGCCATATCAAATTATAACAGCAGAGCTTCCTGATGCACGGTAACTGATAGGGCGCGATAGCTTAACCAAGTATTAAGTCAGACTGTGTTTGTAGAAAAGGCTATAGCATTATTTGCTTGCATGCATGGAAATGTGTCAAACTCTGTGTCGTGATAAAACTCCGGGTTTTGGATTCTATTCTGTTTTCAGTGATGACGAAGAAGCCAAGAAACCTGCTTTTTCTGGTAGAGTTAAATTTACCAGAACACATTTAGGACTACCAACTCTGCAAGTGAATCAACATTATGTATCCACAGACTGTGTCCTTGGATGAATAAAGTATAAAGCAAATTGTTTACACACATCTGTATTATGGTATCATCAAGTTTTTCTCTTCAAATTTAAACTCATAGCTGTTTATTTTGAATCGCCCAGAATAAGACTGTGTTTTATCATCTTTACGTCCTGCGTCAGCTGATAGTTTACATTCTTAAGGCTCATGGCTCATTTTGCTCACTTTACATACATACAGTCATGGATAAAATGATCAGACCACCTCATATTTTCTTCAATTTCTTATTCATTTTAATGCCTCTTACAACCCAAACTACATTTGTTTGGACTTCAAAGATAATGATAATGATAACAGCAAACTTTGCTCATAAGAGTTTGATTTAAAAGCTGGTATCTATCCATTTTCCATGGTTTTCTTGATAATAACCAAAATCACATAAGTTCTCGTATCAGTAGTTTTGTCATTGTACTGACAAAATCAGTGCTTTTAGGCATTCCATGTTTTATTTTAGTCACATGATACACACAGGAGTTAGTACTTGATTGCATAACCATTGTTTTTGATGACTTTTGGTGGTCAAACAGTTTTTTATGGCTGTAAGTAGGTATGTTTTTAACATTGTCAAGCGTCACTGTCTTTATACCTCTATGCGTCCAGTGCATTGGAATGAGTGTTTCTCAATCAATCCACCAGAGGGTGCTGCTCTTAATTAACATACTGGCCAAATACCACAAAGAACAGTAAAGTTTTTTAAGAAGAAGAAGAAGAAAAGTCAATAAGAAACATGGCGATGACGGAGTAGGTTTTACTACTGTTTATACTAATGTAAATTTTAATGGTATAATGGTGCACTCACCTCTGCTGTTTTAGTTTGGAGCTTTTCATACAGTAGGTGTACCGAATGAATACATGTAGCCTGTTTGAAGAATGCAAACACTTGGGAAGCAGGGTGGTCACAAGCAAAACCCATTCAGCAGTGGCGTTGCTGCTGAATTAACAGTGCCGCTGCAACCCCCCCCCCCAAAAAAAACAACAAAAAAAACCCACTTTATTCTGAGGTTGGGGTGCCGATAAGTGGGGATGAGCATGTCAACAGAGAGTATAACAGAGGCACGAAAGCCAGGCCAGAAGTTCAAAGCATGTCAAGTTTCACTTTACAGAAAGCACAGGACTAGGGGTGCAAATTATCAATAAATTTGTTAATCATTAGTTGATTGGCCTTGTCAATTGATTAACAATTAATTGCAATTAGCTGCAATTTTCCTGAGAACCTGAATTTCTTTCAATAGGGGCTATAAGACTAAAAGCTGAATATTGTTTATATTTATGAAAAAAGCATGTCATATTCCTTAATGACTGATTTATTGTAACATTAGGGATATAGCACAGACAATGGCATTTATAGAGAGATAAATTCTGCAGAGAAATTAAATCAAATAAATGGATCTGAACAGGACCTGTTAAATGGGCATTTCAGACTTTGCGTCACTTCCTGACACCATGGAGTTAGATTTTAGCATAGAGGAGGTTCATGTATGTGTGGTAGGGGGAGAAGAGTCTGGGGGTGGCAGGTACATGGTGGTGCACTCTGTAATTGCCATAACAAGTGGAAACTGAAAGTGAAACTTAACAAGCTTTGGACATCTGACTACCGGCTTCTCTGCCTCTGTTACACAGCGGACCTCACACAAACTTTTCACATCTTATAATCTGTATCCACTGGGCCCCATAAATTTGTCATGGTTACTCCCCCTTTACAACACCCCAGGACCGGGCCGATACTGACCCTGTATATGTGCGCATATTTGGGCTTCCTCCTGCCTGCGGTGGTGTACCACTCCCACAACCAGGCAACCCACAGCATGTGGGACAAACAGATGAGTTTGGAACCACCATGCCCCTAAAGCCATTCTAACCCATCAATGCTACGGTCCGGTTTGACGACCAGCTATCCCGGCCACCACATTGCAGCTCCCCAATTATTGAAATTCATTGTAATTTAATTGAGGAAATTCTTATTAACAGTTAATTAATAGTTGATTAATTGTTTACATCCCTAATCTGGACACTTTTTGCCATGTTGGTCAACGACTGCGTAGTGTTGGTTTTCCTCACCATGGGAGACCATCACAGTGACTCATTACTCCCTCTAGTGGTCACACAAATCCTGTCAATGGAGATGGATATAGTTCATTTCCAGTACACTGGCATCTTTGGCAGAGTTTCAGAGCAGTTTTTTTTCTCAACACTCAAATGATTTTTTAAGGTTGTTTGGGTTTTTTTTTTTAAATATTTGAAAGTAGAAATACTACACAGAGTCTGTTTAAAGTTGCTGAACGTCGACTCTTTCACAGCAGCTTTGTCATAACCCATTCCAACCTTTCATGGAGTGTCCTTCAAGAGACAAGCGTCTGGGCTAATAGAAAGTCAAGTCGTGATAGTTCTCTCATTGTGTGAGCTTGTGTGTGAGTGAAGCAAACTGAGCCTCTCTGCTTGCTCATTGGTTCAGATATTGATTGCACATAAAGGACCTTTTTTACGAGGCGTCCTTTTTACTGCCCGCCTTAAAGTAAATGAATTTCCTCATGCTGCTGCTCTGAGATGCTGAGAAAGTAGTGTGTGTGGGTGGGTGTGTGTAGGTGTGTGTGTGTGTATATGTCTGAGAGCTATAGAGAATGTGTTAACAGACCTAACCATAATGACTTATCCTCCTCCCCATTTTGCTGTAGAAAAGGTGGTGAGGACCTCGTCTCTTAGTAAAGGCGCAGTGATTCACACATTTCATTACCTTCGATAGTGTTTTAGATGGCTCCCCTTCTCTTTTTGTGAGTGCAGTGTGTTTGAAAAATTGTTGTGGAATAATCCATCAAATTTTACACTTTGCTCTGCAGTTTTTTTTCCAAGGTGATTTTATTCTTCATAGGTTTATTCACAGCATAGTGCAAACAGTGAGATCAACAAAATGAATGTATTTTGTCAATAATATTTCTTTGGTGTTTATTATTTCAGCAGAACAATCATATAAAGGTTGAGGTATATATCTTCTGATAATACTATAGGACATAGGAGTTCACAAAAAAAAAAAAAAATCCATTGAACCATCTACAACTACCGGTCTGGCTACAAGACAGAAAGACTGTGTAAGACAACGACTATCTGTCACCACTGTACTATCTGCAGTGTAGAAATGCACACTGCTGTTGAATTTTAAGTTTCATTTTCAGTGTATTGAGTGACACAAACAAGACATTTTTACACTCTTTTTGTTGAAAAGGAAGACTCAAAGATGAATATCTTAAAAACCAGGCAAGTGAAACAAAGATACCACATGGAACATCTGTAAAAGAAAAAGTTTCATTGTAATTTGGCTGAACTAGAACCTTTTTAAGATACTCTTTACCCCATAAGATGTAACCGACTGTCAGTAATTTGAGTGATAACAAAGAGTTTCCTCATTAAATAGAGATGTCTTTGTACTTCTTAATTATACTGTAAGGGGATTTTGAGTCTTTCTCTCTGGCTTGTCTTCATCACTGAGACCAATTAGAATTTGGGGTTCAAGGATGCAAACATAAATAAGCATCAAAACTCTCACATGCTCCTCATGCCTCAGGCGACAAGATGTTTGTCACCACAGCTGCTGTTGCTGTGTGCGGGTCTACCCTCCCCTTCCCACCACAGACTGCCTCACTCCTGATTTCATTCAGTTCTGTGACAGCTACCGTCCTCATGTGCTTTATTTTTTTGGTGGTTTTATAGTCCGGGACCTGCATCGGGGCCCCATGCTACAGGGCTATAGCCTGTGGCGCTGTTCAGAGACTGTTCATTCAATGTGAAAGGAAAGGGGTGTGTATATATGTGTGTATGTGTGTGTGTGTGGTGGTGGTGGGGAGGGGGTTCCTCATGACTGTCTCCTCAGAGTGTGACAGGAGCTCTCAGCAAGGGAAGTGTCTACTGCAGAAGCTCACAGAGATGTATGGAGGTTAATGTACTGTTGGATATGCTGGGAGGGGTGAAGAGGGAGGACAGTAGTTGGGGAGAAGAGATGGAGATGTATGAAGAGAGTGACAGATGCAAAATTCGAAGAGAAGAGAAACAGAGAGGTAACAGTTGGGGGGGGTGGAGGGGGTGAGAGGAGGTGAAGTGGAAAAGAAGATACAGAGATGTTGGGGAAAAACTGACAGATGCAGCGACGGAATGGGAAATGCGAGTAGAGATGGGTGGTTAGAGGGTAGGGGTTACTGAGTTTTCACTGCATTTGGATGCAGAAAGAGGCTGGTGGAGTAGGTGCTGCAGGAGGAGGAGAAGCAGACCTCGATGGATGAACATGGAAAAGCTTTCACTAAGTCTGAGCTCCCCACCCCCAGAACCCTGTGAGCTTTTAGAGGCCTCCCCAGGGACTCAACCACTTCTGCTGCTGCAGCGGCAGACTGACGGCCTGTCATAAGACACCGAACAGGAGCTCTTCAAGGCAAATACGTGTACTTGTGCAAACACACACCTATAAGCATATGCGTACACACATTTTTGGTTTGTAATTGCCAGCTTGAAAGCCTAATTTTGATAGTTGCACATCAGTGTGTTGTGATCTGAATATGTGTAGTGTGTTTGCATCTGACTCAGAGTAATTCTACGTGGATGATTGCGACAGCATTGTGTGCAACTCTGTTTTTGTTATGGTATTTTCAGTCGCTGTGTGTGCACCCGCTTGCCTGTCATTACCATTCAGGGGGAATGGATGGGGAGGGACAGGGGACACGCAGTGCTGACAGACAGACTCCAGCTAGTGGAGAACCTTGACATATCATGAATTATGCAGGATACAGCTGCGGCAGGGCACATACACTTCAGTCATGGATATAAATGTACACAGAGCCGGCCATGTAATGTGTGCCCCTAACATGCCGCATAGTCAATATGGAAGCCCCAGGCTAGTACTATATAGTGTAAGTGACAAATGTGCAAATGGTAAAATATTACATTTATTTTTCAACCAAATGTGTTTTCATCTCTGGCCCTGGCTTGAATGAACTCAAAACCATCTTTGTTACTAAATTACGTTATAGTGTTGAATTTGAGAATTTGTGTTATTATTTTGGGTGTTTTTATGTATTTTAATGCATAATTACTTAATTGTTTCTCAAATTGGGCCTCATTCACAAACAGTGCATTCTCACAAATCTGTGCTTAAACTCTTAAGTACAGTCATATGACACTCAAATCTAGGATTCATCAATATTTTCTTACTCGCATTTATTCTTATTCTGTAAACAAATTTAGAACTGCCTCAGACCAAGTGTCTGCACAAATGATGAAGGCTGAACTGACTTAGAAATACAAACACATATATTTTAAGTACATGCAGAGCATATAAAACTACATTAATTAAAAAGAGATTTAATTAACATTTTTTTAAATCATTAATTCACTTATATATATACCACATGTATTAAACAACCATGAAATTGGCACACTTTCACCCTCATGTGTAAGACACACAGCCACATGTGGGACTGGATCTCCTGCCAGAGCTCCACTTCAGGTTCGGACACAATTGTTTTGATTTCTGTGTTTGTAAAGTTCTTTGTTTTTTGCATTTTGGCGCCATGGCTTCTAACAAAGTGAATTTATTAACTCTGTCTTCATGCAACCAACCACTTCATTCATTCAAGAATTGACTCTAGGCAAGAGGAAATATTCAAATTATTCTTCTTATATGGGGAAATGGGGGCGTGATAGTATGCTAATCACAAATTGCAAGCACACGCCTGTCACTCTAGAAGGATTCTGATTCACAAACATACACAAGGTGCAAAATTGGCTGGTGCGCAGGGGTCATGAATCCCACAGTGATTTTGCAGGCACACTTATTTTGTGCAAGAATTAAGAACATTTTCTGGCACATGTTAGTGAATGAGTCCCAATGTCCTTTTGAATCAACCAAACATGCTTCTAAATATAGAAATTATATCGATGTTATCCAAAAAACTGAATCGGCCACCCCATCTGTTTCTTTGAGGTTAAATTGCAATACATTTTCTTTAGTGGTTATCTAGTGTTTATTTTTGGCTCAGGAATACATTTCAGTATTAGCTGAAGTGTAAAGGCTGTTCAAACATACAAACATGGGCCAAATGGGGTTAATATAGTGATGAAATTGAATGAATGAATGGTTTATTTTGGTCTACACATCAATTATTGTACTTTGTACCATAATCAAATGAACATAAACCCAAAAAGGAATAGGCTAGAAGCAAAAGCTTATTTTGTTCTATCTTTTTCATCTGATCCACTACTTACATTAAATTAAATATGTACAGCACTGAGCTTTCTCCTTATAGCAAAAAAATTAACAACAGTAACAAAACATATCCACCATATCATCTTAATACTCCTGTTGATTTCACACTTAAGGCATTTTTAAAACTTTGCTTGAGAGGTGGACCACTTAAATTCACCATTAAGTCCATCCCACAACTCCACACCAACAACACAAAACCATCCAGACTTCACATCTGTCCCCATTTCAGTACATAAAAAAAATACAAAGACCTCCAGAACTACAGCCAACTTCTCCCAATTTTAAAGAATCTTCAATGATATTTGGGACAACATAGGTTTTTACTTTATAAATAATCTGTAATATATTAAGATTTTTCTTCATCTGCATATTTCTCCAGATTTTTTTGTTTATGTAGTCTTTTCAATTTTAAATTATTGATACATCAGATAAAACTTCATCCAATTTATGGACAAATACAGATGAAGAGTTAGTGATTTATTTTTATTCAGACTGATACACATACTATATGTTCACTTAAGTCATTGAGATATCATCAGATGTTCTTGTGTGGATACTGTGTGGTGTGTGCACTTTTGCATGAAAAATATTATCATAGACAGTTAATGCCAATTTTGTCACACATTAAATGGATGGATCCAAAAATCAATGGAAAATATTAAAACATAACCTTTAATCCATAGACGTTTCCCCTAATCGCTTTCTTAACCTTAAGGAGTTTTTATTTATTAACTGTTTTCTTTTAAACATCTAGACCAGTTTTGCCCGTTAAGCCACACATTGGTTCTGACAAATGTATCAGAAAATTAAAAGGAGTAAAACCAAATTAGCAAAACTACAAATAAATAAATCATTATGCACTTCCATCTAATTTTTAAGATATGTTCACAGCTTATACTTAATCTATGAGTATAAAACTAACTCTGCTTTTAGGAAGGACATGTATAAAGAAGAGACATAACGAGAACTTTATGATAATCTTATCTTTAAGGTGGTTTAAGGTCAAGGAGCCTGGGACTGTAAAGATTTTCGAGCAACTGAGAGTCTCTACATGAAATAATTGGACATAATATCTATGAACGCTGGTTTCTGTTTTGGCCTCAGATGTGTGTTTATTGACTGAAACACTGAACTGTTCCTATGAGGTGAATGAATGTGTAGGTAGCCTTGATATTTCCTTTATTTTCAGCTCATTATATTTTCCTTTCACGGTTGTAAAATGCCTCTAAGCCTATTAGGATGCTTGGCCGCCAGTTAAAATTTTCTGTCGCTGTGCTGTCACTTGTGTAACTAATGGGCATCTCTGTGGTCCTTCTCTGGCCTCTCATGGTTCCTCAAAGGACGCAGGAGGTTGCTTGAGGGAGAATAGCATTTGATCAAATTCAGAGGATGGACACCTCTCTCTTTCATCTTTTACTTGGTCTGCAGTCTTTTGTCCTCTCGAGCACTTTTAATCAGGCGCACAGAATCACACAGAGGCCAGTTTAGCTTCAACAAAGTTCTTTAGAAAGGAGAAAGAGATAAAAGATTTTTATGTCCGCTGTTAATGATGCAATTTAGATTTGTGACTCCTACACACTCCTGGAGGGCTATGTTCAAGAGCACCATCAGGGAGCTCCACTGCATTACACCTACACTGTAAATTGATGTTTTATTGGTAGGAGAAACTCTCATTTTCTCAAGTCGTGATCATTTACCACTACCCTCCTTCTTACAAAACGATACTCATAAATAGACATGATATAAAGATGGAAACAATCCACTAATGTGAGTGCAACGCTATTTTCCATCAGAGGGGTTGCGGGGTTTTTTTTTGTTGTTGTTGCGATGATACATTCAGTGGGTTTTTGCAACATCTCTGTGAATCCTAGGCAGAAAATGAAAAAAAAAAAACATTAAGGAAGGACAAAAGTAGAAACAGACAGGGAAGGAGGGGAGAGTGATTCAGACCGAGGTGTAAAAATAGAAAAGGAAAGGCGGCAATGGAGAAGAAGAGCAGATAGGAGGAGGAGATGACCAGTGAGTTCACCAGGAAACTTTACAGACAGTGAGTGAACAAGTGCGGAGACCTAAAGTCACACTGGCATATTGACTAGGACAGAGAGCAGGACAGGGTCAAACAAACAATTTGTTCCCTCAGGCCTCATTTACATTGATGTCAAGCTCCAGGAGGCCTGTCAAAGATTTAAACAGAATCAAAGACTGCAGACAGACAAAAAGCTCTGATGGATGAGTAAACAGTCACAGAAGCAGGATGAGGGACTATACGTATAGAGACATGCAAATATGAACAAGCAAAATATGGACAGACATACAAACAGACAAGTCCGATTTACATTTCATCTGACTAAACAGTTGATTTCCTGCTGTGGCGACTTTATGCACTGTCCATGCTAATGCAGATGTTTTTCTCTACATTTGAACCTTTCATCCACATGTAAATTACATTAAAAGTTGCAAAAACTGTTGTAAAAAAAAAAGCTTTCCAAAGTAAAGTTTTAATAAACTTTAACTTATGTGTATTTATGTAGAAAGGGAAAATGGAGAGATTGAAAAATGCAGGTGTCGCACCATATTTTGCTTATGTGTATTTTTGCTTTGTGTGATGAACTTTCACCTGAAACTTCACATCCAGGTGTAAAGATGAATGTATGAGCTGCAGTAGATTGACGTCAGCACAGATGTATGAGGGAGATGGACTGGA
>JAPTGZ010000023.1:33035247-33057911 GCA_029814645.1 Fowleria isostigma | reverse complement strand
TGAGGTGATATCTACAACCAACAGAAGTTACTCAGGTTGTGCAGCTCATCCAAGATGTCACATCAATGCGAGCTGTCGAAAGGTTTGCTGTGTCTCTCAGCACAGTGTCCAGAGCATTGAGAAGATACCAGGACAAAGACCAGTACACCAGAAGATGTGGAGGGGGCCGTAGGAAAGCAACAAGCCAGCAGCAGGACCGCTACCCCCTCCTCTGTACAAGAAGCAACAGGAGGAGAACTGCTAGAGCCCTGCAAAATGACCTCCAGTGGGCCACTAATGTGCATGTTTCTGCTCAAACTGTCAGAAACAGACTCCACAAGGGTGGTATGAGGGCCCAACATCCATAAGAGGAGCCTGTTCTTACAGCTTAACACCGTGCAGGCTGATTGGCATTTGCCAGAGAGCACCAATATTGGCAGATTCGCCATTGGCGTCCTGTGCTCTTCACAGATGAGAGCAGGTTCACACTGAGCACATGTGACACACGTGACAGAGTCTGGAGATGCCGTGGAGAACGTTATGCTGCCTGCAACATCCTCCAGCATGACCTTACTGACCCACTGCTAATGGTGTGGGGAGGCATTTCTTTGGATGGCCACACAGCCCTCCATGTGCTAGCCAGAGGTACCCTGACTGCCATTAGGTACCAGGATGAGATCCTCAGACTCATTGTGAGGCCATATGCTGGTGCAGTGGGCCCTGGGTTCCTTCTAATGCATGACCATGACAGGTCTCATGTGGCTGAAGTGTGTCAACAGTTCCTCCATGATGATGCTATGGACTGGCCTGCCTGTTCCCCAGACCTGAACCTAATTGAGCACATCTGGGACGTCATGTCTCGTTCTGTCCACCAATGCCATGTTGCACCACAGACTGTCCAGGAGTTGACTGACTTGCTTTAATCCAAGTCTGGGAGGCAATCCCTCAGGGGAACATCTGCTGCCTCATTAGAGGCATGCCCAGGCATTGTAGGGAGGTCATACAGATACGTGGAGGCCATACACACTACTGAGCCTCATTTTGACTTTTCTTGAGAAATTTTTGCTAATGTTGGAGCAGCCTGTAATGTGATTTTCCACCTTTATTTTGAGCATGGTTCTGAATCCAGACCTCCATGGTAAATAATTTTGATTTACATTCATCATTTTTATGTTATTTTGTTCTCAACCCTCTCTACTACATATTGAACAATGATGTTCGACTGCAACATTTTATTAATTGAGATCTAAGATGTGTTGTTTAAGTGTTCTCTTTATTTTTTTGAGCCATGTATTTGATATGTAATGGCAGAAATGTTAATGCATAAAGACCCAAACAGCTTCTGGCAACAAAAAATATTTACTGATTTCAAGTATTTAATACTGTTGATCCACTAATCTTATCAATACATGTAAGTAGTTGATGTAAAATACAGTTTGTCATCTTTTCATGGTCATCAGATATGACCCATTTACACTTTCAGAAGCTCTGTAGTGAATATGGAAACACTATCATCTTCTACAACATTAATTCACCAGTAAAATCCATGGAGTTGAATCAATGAGAGTAGATAAGCTCACTGGGTTTATGTTCAGTTGATATATTTTACTGAAAAAGTCACTTTTTCTTCAGTATTCTGTTTATGTTGCTAAGTGTTTTATTTATTTGTTGATCCACTGTGATCTGTAAGGTGATGCATCTGTATACATGATAAATTCAGGAGTAATATTGTTAAAATTGCACTTATTTTTCTTTAGAATTTTCAGTTTCATATTTGTTCATGTTATATTCATAGATATAATCATTTTTTATAACGGAATTTTTCTTTTTCCTCTCAAAAACATAGAGAAAATTTGGGATTGACATTATTTTTCAGTTCTTATTCTATTACTATATTATTTATTGGTCCAGCCCACTTTATATCATATGAGGCTGTATGTGGCCCCTGAACTAAAATGAGTTTGACATCCCTGCTCTAAACATTCTGTTTTAATATTATTTAGGTCATTTTATTTAATATTTTAAAGTACAAGTACTACATATGGGCCCTTTTTAAAGAGGAAAATAACTTAATGGCATTCAAAAATATCATTGGTTTCTTTTGTATAGTTTATCCTCAAACATGTTAATCAAATGTTTTTACATTCTTGGTCTCTTACAATCTGCTTCATCAATTTTTAAGATAGAGAGAAATCAAATTCTGGCACAAGCTGCCCTCTTTATACTCTCTATATACCCTGTCTGTGTTTTTACATGCTATGATTACATAATACCTCTTGTTAAAACCTGTGAGTAATCTGCCAATTCTACTCACCTTTGTTTCATATTTTGTTGTGCTTATGTAACCAGTGGATATGACTGAGTGGATAATGTCATCATCATTGTGTTTTCCTCCCAAATCAGTCAGCTTGCTTTCTGTGGCCTGTTTGTTTTCTGAAATTTTCACTCTGAATCAGCCTATGAAGAGGCATTTCAACTGTCAAAATGGAAACCCTCAATCTACTGTAACATCGAAGCCTCACTTGTAACAATAGTGCTGGCGCCGCTCTGCTTGTTGACCCCATCTTGGCTGTCAGCTTGAGTAGAGGAAGTGGCAGGGAAAAAAAAAAAAAAAAAAAAACATTAAAGAGCCAAGACAAAAAAGCAGCACCTGTCTGTGTTTCAAAGCAAAGTTATAATTTGACCAAAAGTGGGTTTCTGGGTTGCATTACAATTGTGTACCGTATGATTTCCCCCAACATCTTAAAATGTTGTATTGGTACATTTTGCTGCTATATTTTTAGCTCTGACACTATTGTACAGAGAGCAGGTCTGTGTTCTAGTAAAACCAAGGTGGGGCTGCTCGCTGATACATACTTAACTTTCAACCATTTTGTGACAAGACAGGCTCCTTGACTTTGCCACAGTGTCAATAATAGATGAATCTGGGCTGTAGTCAGAAGCAGACAAGCCAGCATATTATTGGTGCCATCCTGCTTCAAATCTGTATTTAATACTACAAAGCATGCAGACGATGACGCGTTTTAACCCATAAAGACCCAAACATCCACTTTTAACCTAAATATCTACTGATCTAAACTGTTTAATACCCATTGATCCAATAATCCCATCAATCTATGTAAATAAATGTTGTAAAATACAGTTTGCCATCCTTTCATGGTCATTAGATATGACCCGTTTGGATGTTCAGAGGCTCCGTAGTGAACATGGAAACACTGTCATCTTCTACAACATTGATTCACCAATAAAACCCATGGAGTTGGATCAATGATAGTAGATGGACACACTGGGTTTATGTTCAGTTAATGATAAATTTGACTGAAAAAGTTAAAGTGAAGTTTTTTTCTTCAGTTTTCTCTGCTTTTAATATAACCAGCAACTTTAATCTGAGCTTTAACTCCTTACCCCTTAAAGACATTTGACACCCCCCACTGTATCCTTGATAACGAGTTTTGACACCTCTGTTATATGACTAAATACATGATTTGTTGACCATTAGAACAGGGTCCGTTTTTCAAATGTAACAGAGGCTGTGATTGGTGGAAGTGACCAAAGCCATATTCAGCCAACCAATACAATTACAATATAAATTTTCACCAGTTTTTCCCGAACTTTGCTGAAGTAGTGAGGATTGTAGCTACCGGAAAAAGAAATACACCGGAAAAACAATGTGTTTTATGGGCAGCTCTAGGAACATATATATGGGTTTTCCTAGTAGGCGTCTAATGGGGAAAAAGTTAATGAATATATATATATATATATATGATGAGTACATTAAATATAGGAAGAAATCTGATTTTTACTGAAAAAAAAACACAAAGCAAGGAAGATAATGTTACAAGATTTTTTTTTGATAGAACATAAAATGTTAAATATGTAGCAAAATCCATTTGGGAACTGGCACAAAAGTAACACTGGGTCTTTATGGGTTAAGCAAGAAATCTGCCCAAGAAAGTCATTGTATACATAGAAAATAGACAGTAAAGAAATTCAACAAACAGATGTTACAGTGATCAACTCATTTCCTACAATCAGAGAAAACAATCAATTATACATCTATAAATCTGTATTAACTACTTCTGAGTACTGTTTTTTTAATTACAGAATGATATGCTGTTAAGCCTTGTTGTTGAAATAAAGAAAATCTGCATATAAACAAAACAGATCAATTAAAAAGAGGTTCATAAGCAATTAATGAACAATAAACCTGAGCATGGGCATTGCTGGAGATTTCTGTGGCGATAACTCTTCAGGTCATTTTCACATATTCTGGAATTGTCTTGTTATCTCCTCTTACTGGATGGACGTTATTAATACAATCAGATGCATCATCAGAACAAAAATCAACTTTGCTTTTGATGTTATATATTTAGGAAACATACCAGGGAGGCTCAAGAAAGGGGAGAGATTTTTTTAACAGATGTAGCTGGTGGTAAAAAAGCAATAACTAAAAAAAATGGCTAAATATAGAACCTCCAACAGTCATTGAATGGGGAAAAAAATAATTCGGGGAAATTCATACGATCGAACAATTGACATTTTCTCTAAGATATGCCGCCAAAATAGGAGAAGATTATTGGAAAAACTGGGTGTCATACTATAACCTGGAGCCATATTGATGTTTTTGTCTCAGTTTATCTTAATTAAATTGTGTTTCTAAAGACTCCCCATTTATTTATTCATTTTTGGACTTCATTGACCATTAAGGACTCCTGAGAAACAAGATCTTGTACACCCTGATGTAACCCCTCTCATTTTCAATTTACATATTGTTTTATACTTCTGCAAACTTAGGGCTCAGTCACAATAGCTGTTACAAACAGCTACAAAGACTTTGCAAACAATTTATGGATCATATATATTGTACGACTTTCTCAAGGCCGACTTATAAGAGTGGGGAGTTCTTAGAGCGTTCTTTGGTTCGGTCAAGTAGATGATTTTGTGCAAGATTTTGTATGAACGCGCTATGAAATAACCTTTTGTAGGGCACCCTAGCAAATACCATACGAACAAACTAAGAACAACGCACAACGTTTATGAAGCAGGAGGGCATTCCAGATCCCAACGTTCCTGTGGTGGCTGCAAGTAGATTACAAGAACACATTATGTTGTTATTAGGTGCTCCTTGTGGCGTTCACACTAATGGACATACAGATAGAGATTTACATGATGTTCTTAAGGTGGACATAAGGTGTTCCTGTAGGCAATAGTGCATCATTTGTGTGGCACAAATTGTCAAGATGGAGTGAATGACTGGACTGTTTTGCTGAAGGGCAAGTGTTTGGTTAACAAAAAAATAAATATGAAGAAACAAAATAGAGTGACGAGGGTCAGGGAGATGAGAGAATGTGTGACAAATAGTTAGTGTTTTTAATGTTTAGCTCCCTCTATTATTCTAGTGTATCTTTGATTTATTCATATACCTTCTTTTTCAAATGTCTTTATTTGACTTCATTTTCCCCCTACATTCAATGTGAATTTCAGCACCATGGACAGCGCACAATCCCAACTACATAAGGATGATCAGGACACTGGACTTTTAAGAGCATACACAGCCACTGTTTAAATAGCGATTTAAATATTCTGAAAAACTGACTGAGAATGCCATAAATTGCACATATGGGTGCTGTACGGCCACTTAACGACAAAATAATTCATGGCGTTGCCATAGGCATGACACAGGAAGGTCTCAAGGCTTCCTTACAAAGAACGTGACAATTGTACGGTCTTCATATGTCACAAAATCACATCATTTTCTCACGGAGGCTTCAAATTGCATTGTGATTTTCTGTACCAACTTTGTAGTACGGCTGTAAGAATCTACTGCTCCCTCCATGAACGTCTACTTATGCAAGATCTCATACGAATCTCCCTGTTCATAAGAAGCTCTGTGACTGAGCCTACTTTACTTTACATACTAGCAAACTTCCTGATTGTTATGATGACCCTGTCTGTCTGTTTCAAATGTTCCTTTTTGTTGTTTTTTGTAATAATATAAAAATGAAATACATAAAAAAGAGCTTCATGTTGCTGATAAAATATTGTCAGCCTTGTAATTAAAAAATTTTAAAACAAAATCCACATTCCCACAAGTATCTAATCCCAACGCTGTTAT
The DNA here is from genome assembly GCA_029814645.1 of Fowleria isostigma. Lineage (NCBI taxonomy): Eukaryota > Metazoa > Chordata > Actinopteri > Kurtiformes > Apogonidae > Fowleria > Fowleria isostigma. The sequence continues at coordinate 33,051,817 of JAPTGZ010000023.1, read as the reverse complement.
CTTTAGTGAACATATGTATGATGTTATTTCTTTTGTGCTCCCTGCAGATATTAATGAATGCAAGACAGGGAGGAACACCTGTGCAAACGACACGGTGTGCTTCAACCTGGAGGGAGGCTATGACTGCCGATGCCCCCATGGACACAACTGCACCGGCGACTGTATCCATGACAACAAGGTCAAGCACAGTGGCCAGATATGGGTGCTGGACAGCGATAGGTGCTCGGTGTGCTCCTGCCAGGTAAGACAGAGGAAGAGAACTGGTAAAAAGAGGCACAGAGAACAGAGTGACCAGGGCAGGAAGGTGAAGGATTGGATAAAACAATTGGAAAACATTATAGAGATGCACAAAAAAGGTGAATGTGCCCAGTGATTTGGAGTAGTTTGTGGGGTAGCAACGTCTTCTCTGGCCTTGTTCACACCTGCTAACAAAATGTATGCATCTCAAGTCATCACTTCACATTTGACTTTATCACTATATACACTATAGACAAAAAAAATTATCAGAACACCTTATGTTTTCTTCAATTTCTTGTTCAGTTTAATGCCTGGTGCAACTAAAGGTACATTTGCTTGGATACATACAATGAAAACAACAAAAATATCTCATAAGAGTTTAATTTAACAGCTGATATTTATCCCTTCATGTTTTTCTTGATAATAACCAAAATCGCATTCCATGTTTTTTTTTTCTGTCTGTTTTAGTCACATGATACACACAGGAGTTAGTATTTCATTGCATAATCACTGTTTTTAATGACTTTTGATGGTGTGATAATTTTTTCCATGACTGTTTATACAAATAGATGAGCTCATTTATTGTCTAAAATTTGAAGGGTTGGTGGAATTTCCTGCCTGTTACGTCATGACATGATAACGTGACTCAGTTATTACACCTTAAAGCTATACCTACCAATCTAGGATGTTGCACAGCACTTTTGAACATAAATGTCATGAAAGTCCAGCCGCGTCCCCCTGCCTGACCTTTGACACTTATCTATTAGCTAGAGAAATCCTCTAACAGTGTGCTGAACTAGCTCCAGTTACTGTATGACCACCACAGTCAAACGCAACCCTGAAGTTGTTGTTTGAGAACAGGGTTAAGAAAAACTTTGTTCATACATGTATTCATTCATTTTCATTTATTTCAAGCAACTAAGCAAACAACACAAATGACTTGCATACAACAGTGTCTGATAATGTAAAGACATTCAACACAATACATGCAAGTTTAAAAAATCAAATTCATTCATTTATGCTTCAAAAGGAGTGGGAAGAAGAAAAACTTATTTAATCCCACCCCCATTTCTAATCAGTAGCTTAACATAAAGAACTTTCAATACTTTCCATTGTCTATAAACTTCAAAACAGGACAATGAACAAATAGACCAATAAAGATTATAATCAACTCATTCAGCAGTAATTACATTATAGAACCAAAATATGTGTGAAACCAAAGAAAAAACACACAAAAAAATTGAACAATTTCCATTCATGGAGGTGTTACCATGGGTAACAGTTAACTGTTAACTTACATCGTAATAATAATGATTATATACCAACTTCACAATAAACACTGAAAATACTGCAAGCACTGGCACTAACATTAATAACACTGTCCATAACGCTACAACTAAATCTAAAGTGAACACTAATGCTACATGCTTGGTTTGTTTACACCAGTGTTTCTCAACAGGAGCGTTGAGACACTGTAGGGGGGCGTTTGGAATGAGAAAGCTGCGAGGGGAGCGCTGAGACTGAAATGGGGGCGTTAATCTGTTTAAGTATCAATATCAAGCTGCATTACAGAACTATAGTAACTGATAGCATCTGGATGCTGCATTATCACATGTAGTGTTGTGTTTTATGATAAGGAAAACATGTCCAGCAGAACCTCCGCAACTATCTCACCACTTTACAGTTCAGGATGAAGCTGTTTTATCCTCCGCCATCGCTTAAAGGCAGACCCGATGTACAGTCATGGGAAAAAAATATTAGACCATCAAAAGCCATCAGAATCAATGGTTATGCAATCAAGTACTGACTCCTGTGTGTATCATGTGACTAAAACAGACGGAGAAGAAAACATGGAATGTCTAAAAGCACATTTTTTGTCAGTACAAAGTCATATTATTGATGTAAGAACTTATGTGATTTTGGTTATTATGAAGAAAACCATGGAAAATGGATAGATATCAGCTCTTAAATTAAACTACTATGACATATTTTTGTTGTTTTCATTATATTTGTCCAAACAAATCTACCTTTAGTTGTACCAGGCATTAAAATGAACAAGAAATTGAAGAAAATATAAGGTATTCTAATAATTTTTCTGTGACTGTATATATGCGTCTTGCCTCTTGCCGCATCGAGAATTCTCTTTTGGTCAGCTTTTTTTTCTGCTACAGCCTTTTTGTGCATCTTATTCTGTGTGAGCAGCTGGGGGTGGAAGTGGCAGCTCGCCTTGTTCGGTCATTGAAAGTTCTTTGCTGTTCCTTGATATCTTTCAAAGACGCTCTACCAGAGGCGCACGAGTTGTAAGCGGTGACAGCGGTAGGCAACTGACATGGGGCGCAGCAACAGATGACAGACAGGAAACCCGAGAAGCAATCATTCGTCAAATAAAATGATTGCTCAAGACTTTTATCAGAAATATATGAGAATTAAACTTTATGGAGTTTCAAAACCTGGTGGATTTCTTTTACATTTTAGTTGGCCACATGCATATGAGGAGCCTTTTATGATTACTAAAGTGTAAAAACACCTGATCATAGAGTTTAGCTGTAAATGTCAATATGGCACCTTTGTTTTTTATTGGCTCTCGTGTTAAAATGTTTCGGCCAGATTATGTAGGTACATATTTCATGTTTTGTCAGGTGGAGCATCAGGTATAAAGTCCTCCAACTTGTTTACAAGCATATATCCTTGTAGACTTTTTCAAGTTTTCAGCCATCTTCAAAACTTTCTTTAAAACTTTTGCTACAGAGAGCACACACATATATACTTTTTATAGAAATATGAACGCCAATCATCAGTTTAAATTGTGCCACAATGATGTTTGTGAACTTCACCGATGAAGCCAAGAGATCCATGGTTTGCTGTAAATATAATAAAGAAGCTTCTAGTTTTTTGTGTATTGGATTCTATAAGTGATACACTCAGCTGCTGCCGTGGAACATTTTACCTCAGTGTTCAAGATTGAAGGGAAAAAGTATTGACAGATGTGAAAATTACTGCAGAGACAGTTATGATGATGTCATCTCTGTGACGTTTTGGTCCGTAGTCTTCGTATTTATAAAGTTTCATAAGCTGATACTTTAAAACTTTTACTTCTGTGATTTTCTTGACTTAATTTTCTAAATTGAGTCACATCATATGTTTAAATATGAATGTGATTAACTCATAAAGACCAAGTTTAATTTTTTTGTAGGAGCTCCCGAATAAATTTTTCTCTATTTTTAACCTTTCTTGAGTGATTTATCGCCATCTATTCTAATAATGTGCTCTGTATTTGGTATTTTTAAGTGAAAATTATGTATTTTCCTACATTTAATTTACTGGCCATGTACATATTCATAAAAGCTTAGATCAAAATTGTGGATTATTTAATCAGAATCAGAGAAAACTGAAGAAATAGTTACTTTTTCAGAAAAGAATGTAAAACCAAGTGTTTCCATCCACTGTCACTGATCAAACTCCACGGGTTGAATTGCTTAATCGGTGTTGCAGAAGAATCTGATGACCATGAAAAGATGACAAACTGCATTTTACACCAATTATTGTCATGGTAGGATGAATGGATTAACAGGTATTAAACAGTTTAGATCAGTTAACGCTTTTGGTCACCAGTGGATGTTTGGGCCAAGACCAATAAATCCTCTTTCAAGGGAGGGTGGTGGATGAGGTTTCATGGGGCATCAGTGGAAGGGGTGGGACTTCAGCTCTGTAATGGGATGCTACATAAAGCAGGGTGGCTGAGTACTCCGTCCTTCAATTCATTAACGCTGTCATTGGTATTACGATTTAAAATCCTTTGGCATTGGCTTAATTTTGAAGCTGAGGTCCTTGGCCCTTGGTTCACACCTTACATCAGAGCTGTCAGAATTCAGAATACTCAGGACGAATGTAAAGAACAGGCCCCAACAGGACCTCCGTTAATGATGTTGATGATCTGCTGATACTAAAACCAGCTGGTTTTGTCTTTGATTTTGTCGCTTTTGCTTACTTTGTCCAAACAAACCTCATTTTGAAATAGCCTACACCCTTGGAAGCAGTCACTTAAAATACTAAAGCACAGTTGTTATACAGAAAAATACATCTAATTCCATTTATCTGAAACCAAAGACAAGTAACATAACAGCTAAGTACTCCAGTTTTATGAATCCATGAGCCACAGGAAGTGATAGATGAGTTGGTGCTAATGGTTTCCTTTTAAAGTTCATAGAAATATCTGCAGTGCAGTGTGTGGTTTGCTCTCAATGCGGTACATAACTAAACATTCAGCAACTTTATTCTTTAATTTCAGCTCTGCAGGTACAGTTTTTAATCAGACGTCCCCTGTGTGCTCAAATTCAGGAAATGCAAAAGTAAAAAGCTCATTCAGTAGAAACTCTGCTACTAACCACTTTAAAACTTTTTCATTTATTTAGACATTTCCAACTCGTGGAAGAGCAAATGAGGAATTTTCACATGTGCTTGCTTGTCTTGAATTTTATTTTCAGCCACTGATCTACCTACCTTAGAGCAGCACTGTCTCCACTCACCGTGTGCAGATTACCTTGGATACGACCAGTGAATGCAAAGGCATGAAGGAATTTCTTGAAGCGTGGCAAGACTCAAAAACTCCAAGGATAGTTGAGAGAATGATTTTGCTTGAGTGAAAAAGTATTCCCATGAGTTTAATTGTAATCTGATAAACATAAGGCGGCTGCTTCTTGTTTTTAACTCTTTCCCCTTTGGATACCTACTAGGAACAATCCATATATATGGGTTCTAGTTCTACACATGGAATATTTTGTTTTTCTGGTGTGTTGTTTCTTTTTCCAGTGGTTACAATTGTCACTACTTCAGCAAACTTTGAGGAAAAAACAATGAAAATGTATTATTATTATTTTTTTTTATTTATTTATTTTTTTTAAGATAAGACAAAAAACCCTAATTAAAAATAAAAAAAATTAAATAAAAAAATGAAGAATGTAAATAAATTAAAAAAAATAAATAAATTGAAAAAATAAAGAAATTAATTTTAAAAAAATTTAAATGAAGAAAAAAGTAAAGAAAAAATTATTATTTAATCCTATTGGTTGGCCTAATATGGGTTGTGGTCACCTCCATCTATCACAGCTTCTGTTACATTTGAAAAAAACGGAACCTGTTCATCAAATCACATCTTTAGTGAAATAACAGCGGTGTCAGTACTCATCATTAAGTGTACAGAGGGGACGGTCATCAAATGTCATCTTCATGGGGGAAGAGTTAATTTAGGATAATAGTCAAATGAAAGAGGGTGAGTTGGTTCAATGAAGTCTGATGTGACAGTGTTTTTGACAATGACAGTGACGGCCTGTGAAGTTTAAAATCCAAAGGTCCATCAGCTATATATGGTGATTTTTAAAGGCCTACCAGAATGACTCAGGCTTTTTTATTTTTTTATTATTTTTTTTTTTTTTAGCTGCCTTGATTGATTTGTGACACTGAAGTGATAAAGCATCTGGGAACATTTGGTCCAGAAAACTCATTCCATTATCCCAAATAAATTTTTCCTCCATAATTATCAGGTCACGGACCGTCATACTTTGCATTTCAGCGTTTCATTCAACCTAATGCCAAGTGTCTGGCAATAGTGGAAGGTGATTATAGTGGATTAGTGTCGGTAGTGAATGATCAAGCAGCAAATTATTCATTTGATTACAAAGGACCAGGGCAGAAACGGGTCCCTAATTAAATGAGTCATATTAATTGATTTGAAAGATTGAAGAGCTGCCTGTCAAAATTAGTTGTATTGAGCGGTTGAGGGAACAGAGGAGTAAACATGTTATTGTTTTAGAGGTAGGCAGACACAGCTGGATATGAGATTGGAGAGCTGAGAGTAACTGACAGGAGGAGCCAAGGTCAGACATCGCAACAAAGACAAAGAGTGACTTGAGTCCAGTCTGAGGTTGAGGAATATACAAGACGGATTGTTCTTTTCATCTGCATCTGTCAACGGGGTGTTTAGAAAGTGATATACAAAAACCCTGAGTGTCCCTGTAGTTCCTGAGCACAGAAGTGGAGCAAAACAAAAACCACAGCAGCAGAAAAAAAAACTATTACTGCTGTTTGAGGGTCATTGTTTTCTTCTTTTCTGGTTTATTTTCTTAATACTGCTTTTTAATAGTTTGCATTATTTGTAGTTGTAACATAAGCTACTGCTATTTTAAAACAACTATTTATTTACTTACTTATATGCAATACAATGTGTGATTATATTATATAGTAGTGGAAAAAATTATTAGACCACCTCATGTTTTATTAAAGTTCTTGTTCATTTTAATGCCTGGTACAACTAAAGATACATATGTTTGGACAAATATAATGATAACAACAAAAATGGCTCATAAGAATTTAATTTAAGGGCTGGTATCTAGCCATTTTTCATAGTTTTCTTGATAGTAACCAAAATCACATACATTCTTACATCAATATCTACGGTATTGTACTGACAAAAACAATGCTTTTAGGCATTTCTTGTTTTCTTTTCTGTCTGTTTTAGTCAAATTAGACACTAGTACAACTAGTGTGTCTAATTTGACTAAAACAGACATCAGGTATTAAATTGAACAAGAAACTGAAGAAAACAGGCTGGTCTAATATTTTTTTCCAGGCATTTCACTATGCAGTGTTTGTAACAAATGCTAATTTGTGACACTTCAGCAAATGTAAATATTAAATTTGACCAAACCATATTAATAAATATGACATGAGTACAATATCAATATCAATAATTGTAACAATAAATATCAAATCATTATTTGTAATACGATTAAAAGCTGACTTGTGATCCAGACTAAAAGTTAGAGAAACTAGAAGCTTTTTATGGTCTGAACATTTAGAAATATTTACAAGTTTAGAAGCAGCTAAAATGATGATGTGGTTGTTCAGTAAATTACAACAAAACATTAAATCTTTTTGTGTTTTATTTGACAGCAAGCAAAATAAACCCCAACAAAACAAAAAATATTATTATTATTATTATTACTACATACAATTAGATGGTAATTACTGTAGCCACTGATCTCCAAGGAACAGAATACTATATAAAAATGTACACATTCTGATCAAACATTGTTATGATAATAATCATTACTGTTTTATCATGCAGTCCTAATGCATGATATACATTAACTATACATAAACTAGATTTAATTTAAATGCTGCCGCTGTGAGCTTGTGCTGATTTTCAGAGTCACATTTGGATCCATCACATTGTTCCACTGTGTGTTCACATTGTGAGGGACTAAATACTTTTATATTTATTTTGCCTCAGAGAATTAAACCTTGAGATGACAACGCCAAATAGGAGTAGGAATGAAGTATGCGACAGAGGTAATGAATCGAATTCAGCGCCACAGCACTTCTCCAATGTGGAAAGTGCCTTAAATCACTGAGACAACAAGAAAGTAGCAGTTCTTCAAAAGCCACAAATGAACAGGAACTCCACAGGAACTGCTGTGCATCAGTATTCATAAAATATACTTCATTTCAGTGTCTCTTACCATCAGTACGAGCCCAGACTGGGTAAATACAAAATATAGCTTCAAAGCAGCTCCTGCGTACGAGCTATGTGGACTTCATTACAATATTTATTATCAACATACATGTTTAATGACTCCATAAAACAAATGGCCTCGCCTGTCCATGCATGTATATGTCTCCATGTATCGGTGTTCTGGGCTCATGTGATCTGTGTTTGTTCCCCCCGTGCTCAGGCTGGCCAAGTGATGTGTCGCAGGATGGTGTGTGATTGCGACAACCCCAACGCCGACCTGTTCTGCTGCCCAGAATGCGATCCTCGACTGAGCAGCCAGTGTCTGCACCAGAACGGCCTGCTCACCTACGGCAGTGGCGACACATGGGTGGAGAACTGCCAACAGTGCCAGTGCCTGGTGAGTTATGGATGAATAAATTAGACCCCTGCAGATTTATGAAATTTATATTGCTTCAATTTAGTCAGTGCTTTTATTCAGAGTCGTAACATACGCATGTGTTCCTGTGCCAGTGTGCCCACACAAGAAATCTAACAAATGTTCCAATCTCATGGAAATGCTTCTGAATCAGAGATGTGCTCTGTAAAGAAAGTCAAGGAGAAAAGTTTTGTCACGGCAGAGAGTGACTAAGAGGTGAATAGAAAAGGTTGCAGGGAGGAGAAAATGAAGATTGGTTTTCATCTCATGGCAGAAGAAAGGGAGTGAATGATTAGTATGATTTTTAAAGAATTCAAAGCACCAACTACACTGTTGTCTGCATTGATGGAATTACTTTTTTATTGAAGGATACTTTCAAGGTTAAGAGAACAGAAGAAAATGTGTGGGCATTGAGAGTGGGAGGGTGTAGTGCTATGTATTGTCAGTGTGTGTTTCTGCTTTGAAAAGGTTGTGCCAAGTGAATGCTCGCACTGATTGATGAGTATTTGCAGCACATGTTTTTTTGTGCCTTTCGTGTCCTTTACATGCAGCCCCATCTCTCATACAAAACAAAATAAGGCTGCTTTTTCCACACAAATCTTCCACGGTGAGACAGAAGCACTATTTTCTTTGTGTGGACGCTGTCTTCCATGTCAAGCTTCTCCAAGGTTTATGCAGTACTGCTGTTCAAACAACACGGAAGCATTTGCTAAGTGTTTCCCAATAAACCTGACACCAACAATAAATCGTCCTACCTGTGATCCTGCTCTGCACACATAGCCATATGCATACTAAATGCAAATGTCATGCTTTACATTCTGGCCCACTGTTGTGCCAAACCCACACTTTAACACATACCCACACCAGTGTCACTCCTTCTGTTCAATGACTCACAAATCATCACTGTGGATCTCAGGCAAGCTGTTTACAACTATTTTTTTTTCTTATTTTTCCTCTTTTTGTTGCCTTTAAAGGTAAGCCTTACTTGTAACTAATATAAGTTGCCTTCAGTTGGACAGATTTATGGTCTAAGTAGCAGCAGCGATGCCATTTCCCCCCTCCTCTCACCATTGTAATGCTGTCCTGATGCCCAGACCTCAGGGTTGCTTTTTGGATTTCTTACAGCAAGCCATTATAGAAGAGCTTCAAAATCACTGCTCAGCTGAGAGGCAGTGGGGAAAGCACAGTCGGCTGAAAATGGGCTCGCTCGGCTTCACTCTCACTGAGGCTGTGCTCACTGTAGGCATTTATATATGTTGACATAAGCAGACACAAACACATCCCAGAACATAGCATGCCTGTCAGGCCAGCAGAGCACACGTACGCATTATACAAACACGTATTTGTATACATTTGGACATATGTTTGAGAATCTATACCCTCCTACCACCACAGAAAAACATACTCAAACACAGAAAAGTGTTTTTCAAATGGAAATATAACAAACTTAATTAAAAATGCACAGTGATAAAACCAAGAGCTCACGGACCATGTGGTATGAAGAGCAGCATTTGAAAGGGTAATGGAGAAGGCTGCTGTGCGATACCGTACAGGGGCTCCAGTAGCGTGACAGGGACATGAAATGAACCTTGAATGCTTCTACACTTAGCAAAGTCATGGCTGTCCAGCCTCAGCAGGGGCCTTAAAATACACAGTGACAGCAGGCAGATGGGCAAAACATTCTCTCAAGACCAAGACGTGAATCCTCCTCAGCTGCCCATGCAATCATTTGAAATCGAGAATTGGCCTTTGTAGAACGTGCACACATGGGCCACATGTGATTCGCTATCTTGTTAAATCGACAGAAGATCAAAGAAGCATTGATTTCCTTAGCCATGGGTTGTACATTAGGCCGTGGTGCATATAAAAAGGCATTGCTCTTTCTGGCTAATTCCCAGGCAAAGATAAATGTCACTAGATTTAATCTCCAATGCTGCACTTTGTAACTTGCAGATGCCTAACTGGACTCATGCTTCTGTGTCAAGGCAAAGAGATTAAAAATAATTCAGAAACTTTGACCATTAAATGCATTATGAAACCTTTGAAATATTAAAACAAAAATCAAAGATGAGCCTCAGTTTCAGTTTGATCAAATGTTCACATTGTTCTTTGTGGAAGTCAAAGATAAGGTGCTTGTGCAGCAAATGTGTTCCCTCCTATGTGATCATAGACCACATCTGCATGAACAGACAAAGACGACCGAGTCTGTTATCACAGCATGGGACAGATACCTGAGGCTACACCAATCCCACCCTCTGGCAGAGAGTGCTACTCAGGGGGATTTCCCACTCTAAATGTTTACACACAACATGGAGACAGGGAGTGGGCATTAGCGCTGCTTGAGCCTGTGCTTTATCGCTGGTGTAATTTACTACAACATTTCTGAAATGCTGAGCCACACAATTTTCAGTGATATTAAATATCCCCAGTGGGACTCTTAGATCAAGCCTCTTGTAACTTGGCTTTTGTATCTTCATGTGTGTTAAAACATATACAGTCTGCACTCAGACGCTCGTATTTCATTTATAAATAAGGGGTGAAGTAGAAAAGATGACCGTGTAAGCAGAAGTGGGTTATGTTGGAGTGATAGAACACAGGTAGCATGTGTAAAGTTGGCCAAAATATCTGACCTGTTTTCTCAGGCCAAGGAGCAGCAGGAGAAATCCAATAAGGCTTTCTCTGCTGAAAGTTTGCTGTGAGATTAATATGGGAACAACAGTAAGCGAGCGGGAATAGAACAAGTCAATTAAGAAGCCGGTGCATTTACCTCTACAGTCTAAAAAATGCTGACTGTGTTGGAATGTTGCTCTGCTCATCTATATTTTTTAGGCACCTTAACAACATTTTTTTTCATCAGTGGAGATGGTCCCTCTAGCATGCAAATGCACAGTATCAGGAGAAATATGCGTATTTGCATGAATAACTTGTTTAGGTGTGGAAAATGCAATAGCACTCATGCAAAGATTATTTTCAAACTTTCTCTCTTTTTCATTATTTCTGACTCTCCATCTCAAATCGTGTTTCTCCGCCTTCGCAGCAGGGGCAGGTGGACTGTTGGCCTCTGCCGTGCCCGCCCGTGGACTGTGAGTTTACCGTGGTGCCTGAGGGCGAGTGCTGTCCCCGCTGTGTCACCGACCCCTGCCAGGCCGACACCATCCGCAACGACATCACCAAGACGTGCACAGACGAGCACAACATCTCACGCTTCAGTGGCTCCTCCTGGATTAAACATGGCACTGAGTGCACTCTGTGCCAGTGCAAGGTAAGGAGCCAGCGCTGCCTGCAGCCTTGAAACAGCAAATTACAGTTCGCCTAGTTCAGCAGCAGACAAGGCATCAGAGAAAATGGTTTGAAAATGAGAGCCCTTTGTGTGTTTTGATAAAAAGGAAACATTATGGCCTAGACTTTGCATTGTGACGGCAATTTGTGCATCTTTAACACATTGTGGTTGTGTTTATCTCACATAGTGGGGAATCTGCCCAGACGTGTTAATGTAGCTGTCTGTGTCATATCTGATCTGCTAACCTGTGAATACAAACCTTTTTCACATGTTAAAAAAAAAAAAAGCACATTTCAGTGCTGTTTTTTGTTTGTTTGTCGTTTGCCGTTTTCAGTGTTGGGGGTGTAACAGAATACATGTAACAGGATTACATATTTAGAATAGAAAATATGAGTAACTGTATTCCATTACCATTACAATTTTAATACATGGTAATCAGAGTACAGTTACATTTTAAGAAATCTTTGGATTACTTTGTTATTTTCCATCATTTCACAAATCCAGTTTCTTACACATTTCCTATAATTCCTTGATACAACATGCAACACAAATATTCTGATGATTAGTGTTGAGTGCAAGTTGTGAGAACGAGTCAGTCTATCAAGTCCAGGTCAAGATATTGGTGGCGGAGTCAGGGCAAGAAAAATGCATACCTTGGTTGAAAATACAAGCAGTACTTCACCTTAAAGAGAGATAAGGAAGGAAAACACAATATTATCGTGTAGTGCAACAAGAATACAGATGGGAATATTTTAATGTTGGGATTTTTTTGTCTTTTTTTCTATAACCAGACAAAACACCAATAAGGCCACTTTTCCACTAATATTAGCAGGTCGACCCGCATTTTAAAAACCTGGGTCAACCCACTAACAATCAGCATTTGGCCTTTCTCCACTGACCAAAAAAAGCCGAGTCTCTGACCCTCGCTGGCAAGCTGCGTGGCCTCCACTTCCCCCACTGTGCTTCTGGTGACATCACCACGTTGGGATCGCGTTGATGATGATATCACAAGTGTTACAGAATTCAAGGAAGTAAACCATACAGACAACATAGAAGTGAGTCAGGTGCTGGTCAGTGTCTTTTCTTGTTTTACACTCAAAATGGTCGTTCACGAATCTCGTTGACTTGCCAATGCTGCGACATGTTTCTCAATCCAGTCTTAATTCGAATGCAAACAGAGCTTTGTTGTGGTGTGTGATATAAGATGCGACTGGCGTGATGTTATGACGCATCACGTAACACTCTACGTCATTATGTAAACTAGTGGGTTGACCCACGTCTGGCGTTCTTAACGCATGCCGATCGGAGCCGAGCCGATTGAAGGCGATTTTAACCCTCGTTGCTTGCCACGTCGCTTGCCGCGTCGTTTGATGCGGGTAGACGCGGGTTGGTGCGCCTTTTCCACTGCCACCAAAATCCGATTGTTAACGGGTTTAAACGGGTGTTTTGGCCAGTGGGAAAGGGGTATAAGTTACTTTAGGTTCTACTAGTACATCACATGTTCATATGTGTTTATGAGGCTTAGACCTAATACATTCATCCAGCTCTAAAACACAACAATCATTCCATTTACAATGTAGTAAACACGGTGTGACATGCTACATTCATACATATAGTATTAAAATTTATGAAGATGAGAAAGTAATCCAAGTATTCAGATCATGATACTCAGATTGAGTAATGTAACAGATTACAGTACAGATTACTTTTTTGGGTATGTACTTTGTAATCTGTAATGTCTTACATTTCAAAAGTAACCCTCCCAACACTGGCAATTTTTGTCTGAAATAGTGGTAAAATACAGAGTAAAATTAGTTTCATGAACTAAAATGTGCAGAGTCCACAACAGTGGTGAGAAAATCCATGCAGTCAAAGTCAGCTGCTGCTTTTCTGTTGAAAACTACAATCGAGAGCAAAGATAAAAGAAGATGTGATGCTCTATTTGAGAATCTTTTTTTTTTTTTTTTTCTAAATTTGGAATAAATTGGGGAAAAAAACTCCCATTTCATATTAATTATAGTTAACAAGAATAGCACTGATCTTCAATCTCTCTTATTAAATAAAAATGAACCAAAAGCTTGGACAAAGATGAGCCTGCGCTGAAAAAACATCTGTCAGCCCCTCATCTCATGTCCTCTGGCTCTGCTTCAGCAGGAAATCACAGTCTGCTTTCGCCTATGCATTGTCTTCAACAAGAAGACACGCTTGCACACACAGCACTTACATTGAACGTATAGTGCATCAGATATTCCGGCTGGAAAACTCACATAATGGGGGCAACAGGAAATCAAGTGGAGAAAGTGCACTCCAGAAGTTTTGTTTTCAAAGTTGTAGCTCAGGACATTAAACTGAGAAAGTCAACTGTGCAGGCGAATACCTTCTTCATTACCAGTTGCGAGCATAAATTGTTTGCCTGAGACTTAGAACTAATCCGCCACGACCGCTTCCCTAGCTTTATCCTCTGGGAAGAAATGTTTTCTCCCAACTCGGCTAACAATGTCCAAATCTCACAGAAATGATAGCGGCCATTCTCGATAAATAAAGTGATAAATATTCAAAGACTTTATCCAGTTCTTTCCAAAACATGCCAAATGTATTCAGTCATGATTTACACAAAAACTATACTTACATGGTGTGGAAATAGAAAGAGAGTATTAAGCAACATTTTTAGGTGTCATCATAGGGAGTAAACTGTGTTGGAAACCCCATATTGAATATATTAAAAGTTAAGAATCCAAATCTATAGGTACACTGTATAAAACAAGGGACTTACTTAATAAGACAGCCTATATATGACCTATTGTTCTTTGGTTATGCCCTATTTAACATACTGTGCAGAAATATGGGGAAATGTAGGGAAAACTATGATATATACATTGTCAAAAATACAAAGAAGAGCTATTAGAATAATTAATAAAGTACGATATTTTTAATTTAACTTAAAACCTTAAAATGTCAGAATATTAAAATATTAGAGGTGATTTATACAGTAAAAAATAAATCGTTCCAAATACCATTCAAGATTTTTTTTTTTTTAATTAAGAGAGTAATTATATTTAAGAGGTCTTCATATTTTTGAAAGTACAAAAGTGAGGATAAATGTGAAACGATAAATGTGATGTATTTGGGTTGTGGGTGTGAAATTATGGAATGGACTTGATGATGAATTTAAGTTGTTCACTTCTTTGACAAAGTTTAAAATATGCCTTAAGTATAAAATCATTCTTGAATATTAAGTTGAGATGGTAGGTCTGTTTTTCTGTTGTTGATTTTTTTGTTATAATGAGAATGTTCGAAGATGTACACATTTAAATTAATGTAAACAGTTGATCAGGTGAACAGGATAGGCATAAAATAACCTTTTGCTTCTAGCCTATTCCTTTTTTGGTTTTTGTATTGATTGTTGTATTGAGTGAAATGATTGATGTGCGGACCAAAATGATAAAAATGAATAAATACATTGAATTCAAAACAGTCAACAACGATTTGATGAGTTTAGTATTAACTCATTTGATAACCAAGTCCCCGCAAATCCTCAGTTCTGGGAAAAAAAAAAAAAAAAAGCCTATCAGTGTCCATGTCGAAAGAATAATATCTCCATTTTTTTGACCATTCGCATTTGTATTCTCAGTCAAATATCACTGCTTTGGATCAGTTGGTGCGAAAATGACACCCACAAGAATTCTAAATGCCAAACGGAGTCTGTATGCTGCAGCAGGAACACCTGAAAAATATGAGCTGCCGCAGAGCTTCAAAAATAGTTTGCCCAGAGTTGAAGTGTGATAATAATGTAATAATGTTCCTTTTCCTTCTCTGTCTCTCATTTATTTGCAGAATGGACACATCTGTTGCTCAGTGGACCCCATGTGCCTTTAGTCCTGGCAGATCTGAAGGCACCTGTACAGTGTTCTCCATGTAAAAAAAACAAAAAAAAAAACAAAACGAAAAAAAAAAGATAATGCCACTCTTTTGTCTCTTCACTCTCCTCCTTCCAGACATGGGTCAAATCGTGTTTGCACTGTCGGGATTATTCTGTCGTAGCCTGATGAACCAGATGAGTGGGGTTACTAATCAGGATCATTCATGTAATGTCACGGTTACAGTCGAACACACTGTACTTATTCTGATTATTTACTGTTTCTGTCTTCTACATGGTAAACCCCACACATCTGCTCTGGTATACCCCCCTGCACGAAAGATTGTTTTGCAAATACTCTATGACCCATATCTGCCTCCTCAAATCTTTATACCAAATGCAAACCTGTGTCATACCAAACACAAACAGATGACGGACAGTTTCCTCAAACCCACTCTTTGTTCTCTCTCCAGTTAGAGTGAGCCTTTAAGGATCACCGTTTCCCTCCTCCGAATCATCGCTACATCAATCTGTAAGATATTATTACTATTACTGGCATGACTGTGCTTGATGTCCATTTCTGCTGATTTCTAAATTCTAAATGAAACCCTAGATAGAGTAAAGACGGTTAGCATAAGGTTCCGTTGCCACATTTATGAGTCGTCTATATTATGTGGTGCTTTGTAGCATTTTGTTCCATTTCTCTTTTTGTAATTTTTTTTTTCACAAGCTTGTTATTGTGTAATAGTGAAATAAAGTATTTCCATTTACATTTAACTCTTGTCTCTTCTTTTATTGTGAGAGATGCTCGAATATATCCATGTTCAACACATAAAGACCCAGTTTGGTTCAGTTGAGTTTATTTTGAGCCTATGCACTCCATGTACAGTGATAATTACATATACATGTACAATATTCAATACTGTTCATATACATACCACACAGATGTACATGGAAGAATTGCTAAAAAAAAAGAAGAAAAAATGAGAATACCATATGAACAAAGTATACACAACAAGAATTATACATAAAGATTCTAAATATAGAATTATACATCCAGAACTATACATGAAGAATGTGCATATGGAAGTATACGTATAAAAAAATACCTAGACATATAGAACGTGCATATAAAACTATACATGGGGAATTTTACAGGGAGAGAGGGAGTGCTACTTTTGTGACAGTTCCCAAATAAATTTTTCTCTAAATATGACTTTTTTTTTTTACTTTATTAAAATCTTTTTTCCATAACAGACAATTAAAATCAGT
>JAPTGZ010000023.1:33018118-33035147 GCA_029814645.1 Fowleria isostigma | reverse complement strand
AGATATATATATATATATTTATATATATATATATGATAAAAGGGCATACAGACAAAAAAAAAAGACATCTTGAGATTGGGTTCCATCCATTACATATAAGCAACAATACAGATGTACAATACACACCTTCAAACATAAATCAATTATATTACAATGTATGAACCTTGTAATATAAGATATATATATAAAAGCTGTAAACATTTTTCAAGGTCAAATTCAAGCACTTTTAAGGGGCATCTTCAAATATACTGTTGCAGAGAAAATGATTAGACCACCCTTGTTTTCTTCAATTTTCTTGTTCATTTTAATGCCTGGCACAACTAAAGGTACATTTGTTTGGACATAATGGTAACAACAAAAATAGCTCATAAGAGTTTAATTAATTTAAGAGCTGATATCTATTAATTTTCCATAGTTTTCTTGATAATAACCAAAATCACATAAGTTCTTACATCAATAGCTATGGCATTGCACTGACAAAAACAGTACTTGCAGGCATTCCATGGTTTTTTTTCTGTCTGTTTTAGTCACATGATACACACAGGAGTTAGTACTTGATTGCACAACCATTGTTTTTGATGACTTCTGATGGTCTAATCATTTTTTTCTGTGGCAGTATATAAATACGACAAATATAATCTTTCTTAAGTGATTCATCACCAGTTATTATATTATCCTGTATGTATTTTGCATTTTTTTAGTATAAACTATGCATTTTCCTGTATTTAATTTACTGATCATGTACATGTTCATAACAGCTCAGATTAAAATTGAGGGTTATTCTATCAGAAATGGAGAAAACTAAAGACAAAGTGATTTTTTTTTAACAAAGATATCATTAACTGAAGATGTAAACCAAATGTCTCCATCCACTGTCATTGATTCAACTCCATGGGTTTTACTGGTGTATCAAAAGATGATGACAGTGTTTCTATGTTCACTATGGAGCCTCTGAACATCCAAATGGTTCATATCTGTTGACCATAAAAAGATGAATAACTGCATTTTTACATCAATTATTTACATGTACTGACAGGATTAGTGGTTTAGAAGTTATTAAACATTTTATACCGGTAGATGATTGTGGTCACTGGTGGCTGTCTGGATCTTTATGGGTTAACTCTTTCCCCCTTGGACGCCTACAAGAAACAACTCATATATATGTATATGTGACTAGTTCTACCCGTGGAACATTTTGTTTTTCCCAGTGTGTTGTTTCTTTTTCCAATGGCGACAATCATCACTACTACATCAAACTTTGACAAAAAAAACAGTGAAAATTTATTGTTATAATTTTTTTCTTTTTTGAAAATAAATAAAAGAAAAACAAAATGAAAAAATTTAAACCAATTTTTAAAAAATTTAAAAATAAATTAAAAAAAATTTTAAAAATTAAAAATAAATGTAAAAAATAAAGATGTAAATTTTAAAAAAAAATTAAAAATGAAGAAAGAAGTAAAGAAAAATTATTATTTATTATTAATCCTATTGGTTGTCGTAGTATGGGTTGTGGTCACCCTTACCTATCACAGCATCTGTTACATCTGAGAAAAACAGAACCTGTTCTAATGGTTGTCAAATTACGTCTTTAGTGAAATAACAGAGGTGTCGAAACTCATTATTACGAATACAAGGAAGGAGGGTCATCAAATGTCGTCTTTATGGGGGAAAGAGTTAAAGAGGAAGTATAAGTTAAAGGTGGATGTCCACTGGATCACTGGTGACCCCTCCAAGCATGAGCGTATGCATACCCCCCTCCTTTCAGACACTCACATAATGTTCATTAAGTCCTAAACCTATTACTTGTGCCAATATAGGCATGATATGTACCATTAAGTTACACATGTTATTGCTATTTAGGTATTTTTATGGAAACTATGAACACTAAAGAACAGTGTATCATTAAGTCAAGGCACGCATTGAGGATTATTCATGTTCCTTTAGTCCAGGGGGAATCAATTGTGATTTAAGGAGGTCTAGATAGAAAGGATTTCCTGTGAACAGGTCCGCAGCATCATCATCATGTTTAACTTGCTCAAATAAGATGAAGAAAGCTATTATTCAATGCCATTTTCAACCATATTTTTTTAGTGCAACTCAGAACTTTGGAGAGTTTAATCTGACGCTGCTTGTGTGGCTGTAGTTGTTTTTAATCATAGTTTTATATTTAACCTAGAAAAATATATTATAACCACATTACTTTTTCCATCAGATTTGCTCCAGTGATGGTTCTCAAGGGCTAACTTTACTCTAGATCAGCATTTTGTTTTGGAACATACTAATATCGACGCTCTTATCATGATAAATAGCTAAATTTGTTTTATTCAGACATAAATGGAACGAGTCATTGGCAGCAGAGTTGTTAAAATTGAACATCTTTAGACTTAAGGATAAACTAAGTATCCATACACATAATTAGCTTCCAATGCTTATACCAACACCTGTAACTTTATCAAAGTATATTTCTGATGTATGGTGAATATTTGCCAAATCTCTAAAGATTAGGAGTTTTGCTTCCCAGATGTAAAACACTAATTTCTGTGTACAATAATATAAAGTGTAAAAGTAAAATTAAACTTACACTTGATAGATCCCAGTTCTATTAGGTCTCTTTTGTTGAATGGGCTTCTATATAATTGTATTTGAATGCAAACCAATAACTATCCCAGCTGCAGCGCACAGATTTCTCTCCTCCTCACTTTGTCCTCTGCCTCTAGAGATGGTAGTAATACTTGTATCGCAGAAGAGCACTTAAAGCTTCTAATATAATTATCTATCAGTTCACAGCCACAGACAAATGAGTTCAGCCTGGAGATGGCTTTATTTCCCTGTGGAGCAGTCTCTCTCCTACCAACTGATTCTGTCTCTACCTTGCAGCTGCTTACATTAACAAACACACATCGTAATAGGGCCCATTTATATTCTAACACACTTTCTTCTCACTCCAGCTCTTCCCGGCTTCTCTCTGCCCGAAAACTTTTTACCTCAGGTTATCATGACTCCCTGCTCGTTCCTGAGTTGAAGAATAGGGCAGGGGACAGTGGGCAGTTCGCAGCGGCTGCTCGTAGGTTGGCAAGGGCACCATCTGGCCTGCTTTGGTCCAGTGGCTTCTAGCTGGTGGTGGCATGAAGCCAGTGGGCACCTGAGTAGTGGTGGCGCAGCAGGGCAGACTGGTCCTCCAGCTGGCTCCTAAATGTCCAATTTTCCATGGCAGTGTTGAGCCCCCTGCAACAGATGCCTGGACCCACAGGGATCCCACTTCATTGTCTGTCCTATATTCACAGTTAATGACCACACATATCACTGTGATTGTGGTTGGTGAAGCAAACAGAGAAAAGTCAGTTTTACTTTAGTAAAGGGTTTAAAATGACTTGCATGAGCATGCAATGTTTCTGCCATATGGCAGTTTTTTTCATTACATTTTCAGAGATCTTCCATTCTTCAAATGGCTCTAATTGGTCTGCAAAACTCCCTCTACTGTTAAAATAATCTCTGTGGAGAGAGGTTTTTTTTGTCAATGGGAGAACAGGAACATATAATTACTCAAAAGTATTTCATGTTTTGACAGTGCAATTACTATATTTTGATTAAGTAAGAAACAAGATATGAGAAAGTGCAGTTTAGGGCATTTATTTATAAAATGTATTTTCCATATTAACACAGCAGTGCAGTTTACCCGTTGTTTTTGCTTATTTCTCACAATGTATTGCATTATATGCAGAATGAACTTATTAAAGAACTAATGCCTCTGCCAACACTATGTTTCCAGATCCAAATGGAACTGCCTGTAATAAAACAAATACCCAGACAGGGAAAAGCTTTACAGCTCCACAACACCTGTACCATCATGGTCGAGATTTAACTGTAAATGAAGCTGAAATAGCCAGGATAATATCAGGATAGCCTATTCTGCTATTTCAGGTACTGAATCTGCTGAATACTAACGTTAGAATTAGTCTGTAAACAGATGATGCGTCCACTGAGGACACAGATGGATGGACAGAATAAGCTCTTTAACAAAAATAAAATGTACCTCCTTCTTTGAACTATAGAAGCAGGCTGATATATGCAGATAAAATGAGTTTGGTAGATGCAAGATTGTCTGAATAAAACAATAAGAATGTAAAACACAGTAAAGGACTTCAATATTCAGCATACAGTTATGTTCAGTGTCGTCCATAGTGTATTTTTATTTGGGTTATCTGAATTTTCAGCACGTTTATTTGGAACATGAATCAGTTTCCATATATTCTTGTAAACAGCTTCATTTACCTACAATTTATCAGTCCAGTTTTTCTTCAGGGCCACTGCATTGAGCTCTCGAGGCGTCTGTTATTGGTTTTCTATAACGTAGCAAAGCTGGATTCACTGTAACAGGGTTCACTCATCTAGACGGATACAATACAGCAGTGCAGGAGTAAGTCTTATAATGTACACCGCTTAGGTCGTAACTCCTTCCCCCATAAAGACAACATTTGACGACCACCCCCGTACCCATAATGATGAGTTTGACACGTCTGTTATTTTTTCATTTTTAATTTAAGGATCCCTATTAGTCTCTACCAAAGTACAGACTGCTCTTCCTGGGGTCCATTCCCAGTATAAAAGTCTCACAATTTATACATTTACACCCGTTATATCACTAAAGACATGATTTTATTTTTTTAAATTAATTTTATAAATATTTTTTCTTTCTTTCTTTTTTATTTCTTATTTTTATTTATTTTTTAATTTATTTCTATTATTTTTTTATTTTTTAAATTGTTTTAAATTTTGTTTGTTGTATTTATTTATTTATTTGTCAAAAAAAAATAAATATATATATATATATACATATAATGATGAAAAATTTTTGCTGTTTTTTCCTGAAGTAGTGATAATTGTAGCCACTGGAAAAATAAACAACATACAGGAAATACAAAATATTCCATGGATAGAACTAGTAACATATATATGGATTGTTCCTTGTAGGCATCCAAGGGGGAAACAGATAAATCAGGAACAATTAAGTTAAACACATGCAGTTCCCCTTCCTACAGAGGGACAGTAAGGCAGATATCATTATCAAGAACCCCGTCGGGGGAGTTTGTCCTCCAAGTAAGTTGTTGGAAGCGTTGAAAAATGTATCCCAAGCCACATGTTCTTCTGAGAAACCTGCAGATAGAATTAGTGATGAATTCTTTCTCCCCTGTGACCACTGGGGACAGAAACCATCTCTAGCCGAGTAAAAAGGACTAAGGGGAAACCCGTTAAGATGGCTGGAACTGACTGCACTGATAAATTTCACAGGGTCTCCCAGAGTCACGGAGCTGTCAACGCAGAATGATGGGCCATGCCAGGACATGATGCACTGATCTAATTGGAGGATAGCTCAAAGACATTGGACAAGGTCCCTGTTGATCTGTAGCTGTGGCTTTGGCTCCTCCTGGGGATTTTCTGGTTTATATTTAGCTGTAGATACAACAACAGTGCTATATTTTTCTAAAATTAGTCTTGTGTCTTCTCAGATTAGGGTGTAAATGTATAGGGACAAGAGAGTAAATGACAGCTCAAAGGTTGAAGGACAATGAAAAAAAAAAACTTCGTAACCCATAAGGACCCAGTGTGACATTTGTGTCACTTCCCAAATAAATATTTCTCTATATTTAACCATCATTAATTGGTTTTTCACCATTCATTATAATATTATTTTCAAAATTTTGTGTTTTTTTTTTTTTTAGTATAAATCAGGTATTTTCCAAATTTAATTCACTAATCATGTAGATGTTCATAAAAGTTTATACTAAAGTTGAGGAATTATATTAAAACAGAGAAAACTGAAGAAAAAGCGACTTTTTCAGTAAAATCTATCTTTAATTGAACATAATCCCAGTGTGTCCATCCACTGTCACTGATCCAACTCCATGGGTTTAACTGGTGAATTAATGTTGTAGAAGATGGCGTTGTTTCCATGGTAACTACAGAGCCTCTGAATGTCCAAATGGGTCATATCTGATGACCATGAAAAGATGAATAAGTGTATTTTACACCAATTATTGATATGAGTTAATGGATAAACAGGGATTAAAGAGTTTATGATTTTGGTAGATGGTGGTTGTTTGGGTTTTTATGGGTTAAAATAAGTTAAATATAAAGAAAATTTCATTTAGGAACTGACACAAAAGTAGTGCTGGGTCTTTATGGGTTAAGGTGAAACAATAGGCAAAAACATTGATTTTTTTTTTTTTTTAATGCACTGGTCAATTTTGAAATTTTGGGCTAGTTTACTCCTTCAGTGTGTTGTTCTTTCAAGCTGCTATAAAGAAAATGTTGAAAATATACATTAAGATATTTATTTTATTACAGTTTGTTTACTTGCAGCAGTAAGTCTCTCCCACATTTACCAAGAAATTAGCATTCCAACGCAGCATGCCGAGCTTCGTCCGTTTACTGAAGTCTGTTATGATCAGTATCACCTATGTACACCAAACTTTACAATTACACAATTAGCAGTATTCTGAAGATATTTACACAGGGATTTGTTAATAAATCATTCCTGGCCTAATTTATGTGACATTTTGATTTTTTAAAAAAAAGGTTGAAAATCATCTTTTTTAAGGCTATGGATAGTGATACTACTACTACTAATAATAATAATAATAATAATAATAATAATAATAATGATAACAATAATAATAATAAATTTTATTTGTAATGCACTTTACATTTGACACCAAATCTCAAAGTGCACAATTAAAGCAACAATATACAATGAAACAACAGATAAAGTTAGTACAACTGATAAAATCAACACACAAAATCAACAGATACAATCAACAGATAAACATCAATCAGTAAAAGCGTTTCTGAAAAGGAAGGTTTTAAGATCTTTTTAAAAGCCTCCACCGTCTGTGGAGCCCTGAGGTGGTCAGGGAGGGCGTTCACAGACGGGGAGCAGCAGCCTCAAAGTCCCTGTCGCCCATGGTCTTGAGTCGAGTCCTGGGTGGGCGCAGACGGTGCCGTTGGCCTGACCGGGTTCTGTCTGCAGCATGAGGAGTTCTGTGAGGTAGTATATTTTAATTTCCTAGGTAATGAAAGCAGATATCCTGAAATCCCTCTGTAATTTTTTTTTTCATTCTGTGTGTGAACAAAATGAATAAATGATTTTGCTTCTGGTTTTATCATATGTTCAGATCTATCCTCTAAAAATATATGCAAAATCATGCATATTTGATGACATAATGCCTAATTTGCATAATTAAACTGACACATTTCAAAAACTTGTCATACTATTTTTTTCATACTTGTGTAAATAATCAACTGAGGAAGTTCCATGGTGATATCAGTTATTTTAAAATTGTAGCCAATTCATCTGTAGTGTCTCACCTTAATATTTGATTGAACAAAAAACACAATCAATTAGGACTACACCCACAACCGCATCTAGAAACCAGTCAATACACTAGTAACACAACATGGGCATCGGGCCCCAACACCACAAACATTTTTGAAGATCTGGTTTTGACATGTTCTCTCAATTACTGCATGGTCCTCCAAAAATCAATATCTCATTTCTCAGCCCAATGGTAGATTTGGAAGAGGCTTCAGTCAAACAGCTAATACTTTCTGGCAATGAGATACTGTATATTTTCTGAGACAAACAACCAAGAACAGTAAGACCTCAGGTACAGCGGTTCTATAGCTGCTTGGGTTTTTTTTTTTTTTTCCAATAAAAACATCAAACTAAATGCTCTCTTATTATGAATTATTTAGAGGCAGCAGTGAGGCGAGGTTCAGTGTTGTGGATGCAATTACACTTCACAGTATACTGTACTGCTGCTGATGGACTGCTGCAGGAATCAAAACTGTGGTAGGCAGTGTTGGGTAGTAACATGTTCCTGTAACGTCGTTACTTTTGTCAGTACTGTCAGTACTGTAATGCATTACTCTTTAAATAAGGTAACTCCATTACCATTAGCATATGGTGCTTTTATGCATTACTAGCTATATTAATCAATTTTGGTGTGCAAGACATATGGCCTGCTGAAAATCAAGACAGAGAAGAAACAGTGTGCTACCTCCTGTTTATAATGGTGATGCATTGTGGGTGTGATGTTATTTACAAACGTGCGATCATGACAAACCAAAGTGAGGGCAAGACTAATTTCTCAATGTGGAAATACGTTCACTATTTCACATTAGTCGAGCACAAAGAGAAAAATATTCTAGTCCAGTGTAACTTCTCTGTCTTTCCTCTGTCTTTCTGGATCAAAGCTCCTGTTACTGACACAAACAGGAATTCCAATTTGATGAAGCATCTCCAGAAAGTACACACATCCACGAAGCTAGTTAAGACTAACCCGACATCTGTTGACACATGAGAAATGAAGCAAGTACCGCCACCCAAACAACAGCGGTTAGATTTGACAGGACAGTTAGCCACGGACAGATCAACAAATCCATTGCAAGTGTTATAGTTGAGAACATGCTGTCACTTTCTGCTGTGGAATCACCTGCTTTCAGGAACTAATTGGTTTAATAACATGTCCAAGCAGCGTACGGCAAATGGACGAAAAACGTTTACAACTACTTGGATAAGGAGTATTCCCAAATGGAAACTGAGCTTAAGGACATCAATGGGCGCATTTTTAAGAATGCTCTTTTAAAAAGAAACTAAAAAGTTATTTCTAATTGTAAAGTGTTACTTTTTGGGTAAGTAATCAACAAAGTAACTGGTTACTTTTTTTCAGTAACTAGCACAACACTGGTGGTAGGTCACAAGTTTATTAAACTTCTGCTTCACCCACAATCCTTCACAGCGTAGGCTTCTCTCTTGTACCTTTAAACAAGTAGGTTAAGGCCTAAAAATGAACAAATGTCAACTCACTTTGCTGTTTGATTCTTCAGAAGTTGAATCATATTTCCTCATTTTCGGTTTTATTCAACAGCTCATGACCTCTGGGATCAGGATGTGACCCCATGGAATGGTCTCAAACACCGCTGTAAACAAAGCCTCTGTAATCTCTTATGGATTTTCTCCTCAGATGCTTTTTTTTTTTTTTTATCCAATCTAATATTCCCTTGCACAGATACATGCTCTGTAAATAAATACTGCCATAAAACAAAACACCTAACAAATTCACCCTGCTTCCTGTCGTCATAAATCAAACAGCAGACGGGATCCAAGCAGGACTCATGCTAATCTGAGCTGGGTGTCATGTGTACGCATGCTACATATTCAAGTGTCCTTGTGAAGATAGTATCATTATTTTTCATATCGCCCATATTAATTGGGTCAGCAGCTGCAGTAGCTTGACCTGTGCTGTTGCTTGGCAACTATTTCCCAAGCATATAGAAAAGGTAAACTAGAACTTTTCTCACTGGGATTACATAATGAGATCAGCAACCTTGTTAAAAATATTCTGAAAATTGAATCAAAGTGGTCGAAACAAAGCAGCGTATGTAAGAAATTATTAATTTATTGGTAACACAAATTTCAACAGAAGTACAAGTACAATGAGCAAACACCAAAAGGACTCACCCTCCACTTAAAAAAAAAAAAAATACACAAAGAAATTCAGGAAAAGACTCAGTGTCAGTTTTGCAAAGTAACACATTTAAAAACATTATGGACACAAAGGAAAACCTGCCTCTTTTCACTACACATTTATTAGACCCTCTTCAAGTCAAAAGAGGTTCTGCCCTTTGGTGAAACACTAATATCTACTGTGGTTACAGACCTGTAATGTATAAACGCATAATTACAGAACCAAGAGCTGCAAACCAATTATGCTAAATAAACTGACCTCTTCACAGAATGGCCTTTGTCAAAAACAAGTGTAGCAGAAAACACCTACACACTTCACAAGCTTACACACACATACACACACACGGCGAAACACAAACATGCACATTAAAGTATGAAATATCCCTCATAAACAAACAGACAAACACACACACAGGAGTCTGGAGTGTGTCATGGGAGTAATTACAGAAAATGACAGTTTATTTGTAGTCAGTTAATAAATAAATAAAACACTTACATGGATTGGATTGACAACCGAGAACTTACATTTTGTAAAAATTAAATTGGAGAATAATTACTTCTGTCTGACATTAAACCTTCAGACACATCATATCCAGCTTCCATTGACTTTCTAACCCACAGAGCCGTAGCAGGAGGTCTGATTGGTCTTTATATTAAAGCAATAATAAAAATATGTTAAAGCAGCACAAAAAAAAAAAAAAAACATTAACTGTGTGATGGATTATAAAAGACAGGCATATGTAAATATAAGCCATAATAGTCCTAATTAATGCTTTTGCTAAGTCAACTTTACATGTACATTTTAAATGCAGTTTTAAATATAGTATAAAATATAGTATGGTGGCAAAGTTGATTCTATACTTATACTTTGAATGCTCTCCTCATTTACTGAAAAAGTATTAGTTTGAAATCAATCTTTAACAGAATTAAGTTATGATATGGGTGCAGCTCATTTTTAGGCAATAACATTACCTTACATACAGTGTATAATAAATATAGTCTAAGTCTGGCTAAAATAAATACACACTTCCCTTTAAATAAGCTTTTTTTTTCTTCTTCAAAACACTATTATTTGGTGTCAGTCATAAATAGTACTTTATATTTCAGTTGAACATGACAAAAATATATAAAAATATGGTTGTTCATAGAGTACAAATTGAGTTAGTATAGTAGTTGCATATGGAAAATAATTGGAAGAGAAACTTTTATTGTACATGTACAGACATTTTGACTACAGCAAACCAAAAATACAGCAGTATTTCACACATGAAAATATGCAGAGAGGCAGTGGACATGTTGAAAGCCAGTGTAAAATAAAATACTGCAGGTTTGGAGTAAGACATAAAACTAGACATAAGTTAAGGATCCTTTTTTACAGTGGGATCATGTTTGAAATAAATGAAATTTTCATGCATTTTAGATGACTGCAAAACTGCATTTATTAAAACTTTTAAGGTTTATCTAGACATAAAGAAGCCCTGAGCTTTGAAGCAGAAGCCTCCCCTGCACTTCAATGGCATGTTTATGCCAAGGGCAAAACCACCTTTCTGACTTTGTTGGTATGCAGTCCAGGTGCACCCGCCACATAAGCAATCGTGAGGTCGCTCGTTGGTTTGCTATTTGATCTCTGCTGATTGCATTTATTATCTCTCCAGCTAATATCAAGTGAGGGGATATGAATAGGTCATCAACATACATTGATGTACATAATCATGTCATTTCACCTAGAGTGATAGAGAGGAAAAAAAACAGAGAGATGTCAGAGGGGAATAAATTAAAGTCAGAGGGTATAGCGAGGTAACATTTGTCCATGAGACATCAAACATATATTAAGACATTTATAAAGCAGAACATAACAAGGACATCTTCCATTTTGTTGCCTATTGAAGTATAGACTGTCTGTTTCTGAACACGTGAAATATCAAGGCACTACTGTAGCTGTAACACTGGTGTGATACGATAAATTCCACCTGATGGCAGTGTCATCAGGTGAGTGTAGAACTACTCCTTCAGTATAGGCACCGTAATAATTCACCATGACAAAAATCGAATTATGAAAGTGAAAAATCTTAGCGAGCACCATGTCAATTAAGAGTTTGCATTCCGTGTTAGCTGTTAGTACTGATGCAACTTTAGAAGCTTTTAAAAAGACTGTCATAAAAAATAGATTTCAACACATAGAGCTGCAGTAGCCATGAACACTGGCTCTGTGATTACGAGTCATCACTGTCCTCTTCATGAACCTCACCTCGCAGTGTCCCTGTGGCGTTACAGCTTAATGTTATCAGAAGAAAAGCACTAATTCAAGATCCTGACAAAGGTTCTTACGAGGTGCGCAGGGCTCTCATCTTCAGCCTGTTTGCACATACAACACTTAAGAAAGTTTGTAAGGTCACGGAGAAAGTTTATGGACGTCAAAAGAGACTGCTGGTTCATCCTGCTCTGCGCTGTCTATCACGATGCTTGGATGTGTCTCTTGAGTTTCCATGGAGATGGGTGAAGTTGAGTTGGTCGAGGGTGTCGCTCCGCAGTGAGGCCCGTCCACCGAGAGCAGCATGGGTGTTCCTGACCGTTTCAGACTGTCACTCATGGTCACGTGCATCTCCTCCGGCGTCACGCCCATCTCCTTGCTGTACTCCGACGGTGACTTCCTCTTTATCCTCTCGTAAGTCTTATCTGGGTTTTCCGTGAACGTCTCGCTGTCCTGAAACCGCCCGAACAACCAAATAAAGAACCCGAAGAGGACGAACGCCGCTAAACTAGGGATAAACGCCAGGCACTTGACATCCAGGCTGGCGCCGACGTAGCGGCTGTGGAGGAACATGTCCTGCCTCACGTAGGTTGAATTCGTGTTGGGGTCGATGTTGGTGGAGCGCCATTCGTAGGTGAGCGTGCTGTGGTTGAAGTACTGCAGTGTCTCTGGCTCTTCCACCGTGTAGATCTTCTCGCCGGGTCCAACATATTGACCATATTCATAGGGTTTGTAGAATATCTGGTTCTTCCACATGTTAAGATCCAAAATCAACACGAGGAAGATGATACCGTAGTTGAACCACTTACCTGTAATGAGACATGAGACTTCGGTTAGATTAAAAATGAGACTATCTCTAAAATCAAGACATAAACATGCATGCACTGTACACTGTAAACCCAGATTTTACTAGACTTAAACTGTTTGCAGTGATTACTTGTTCTTTTGTGTTTTGTATAAACTGTGTCTTTACTGAACCATACAAGTTAAATGTACTATTTTTCAGTGTAGTGCAGTTCAATAATCATGATAAGCAGAGATAACTGAACATGTTAAGTTTCTGTGAGAGGGGGTGGAACCCTTTTCAAAAATCACCGGTACCTGGAGTCATAACCCATCCATTTGTTTAGGAAGGACACATTAACTCATAATGTGTCAAAATGGCAGCTTCAAGTTCAGGTGTTCTGGCTAATTACACCTTCAACCTCATTGGTGGAAGAGATTAAACAGCCGGAATGATCCAGGAAACTTAAAGTAAGGAGCCCTAACAGAAGGAAAGGGTTGAGAATCTCTAAGGATCAAGAACAGGGTTGTAGGTTTTCTTCAAATACTTCCTGGTGGTTTTGTGGCGTATGGAACACAGGAAAAGAGGTGTTAACAGGCTGGAGAGTCTGGAACATAGACATAAATTCATTCACTGCTCCTGTCCACTGGGGTGACATGCCTACAGGGCGGCCATCTTGGAACAGTGCTACACTGCTACTGTGCATTAAGCCTACATAGGAAAGAGGTGTTTGCACTAATAAAGTGATCATAAATGCTCCTAACGTCAGACATAGAGAATTGATAGACAGACAGATACAGACATAAATTGAACAAAAGGAGTCCAAAAGATGTCAAGGTGTACTCAGGTCTTTATTTCAAAGAACTGCTTAATTATTATTATTGGTATTATTATCAAAATACTATTAGATTATATTAGAGAGAAGTTTATTGATTGGTTTGGAAATATGGGGGCTTTAGAGCTTGTATATATATAATTTGTATTTGTGTGGTAAAACTGACATTTTTAAAACATCCAAGCATCCTGTATCATACCTAATTTCCAGTAAACTCAACTAATTTGGGTTTACAGTGTACAGATAGTTTAACAGACAAGTTGATTGATGTACACGGCAAGCCTATTCCAAACAAGATTTAGGAGGGCAGAGCGAGACAGACAAATATGCTCGCTGTCACGTTCATTTATCAGGAATTCCTCTCCCCTTTGCATAGCTGACGCATTGAGACAGATAGATCCATTTGCAGGTGCTACTTCCTCTACAGTATCGTCTAACGAGATCACTACATTACCATGAGACAGCCATCTCCCCTGGTTGACTGATAGCAGGCAGATGTCTCTCCGGGTATACGTGACACTGGTCCCTTCCTCTCCCAAAGATATGCTGTTAATAAGCTTTTAGTTAAACCAATCACACCGTGCCGGAGCTATTTCCATAATGCTTAATGGATATGCAATGCATTAGGGTTAACAACCTTTTCGTGAATCACTGAGCGATTGAACAGCTTAACATTTAGCGCGGGGACATGCCTTCTCTTAATGGTTGCGAGTCTCTGTGAGCACGGTGTGGAACAAAATGTAGAAACCAGGAGGATGGTTTTAAATGGGAAATATATTCAACAACATTAAGACACCGAGATGTGAAAGATGATGAGATATGCTCCATGCACAACGGGGGAAAAAAATGTGGGGAATAGGAAGCACGGATCCAGCAGGGGAAGCACCTGTGTGCCACATCAGCTACGCATGTATTATAAATGGTTTCTGTTGTTCAACCATCAAACTCCTACTCACATAGAGGAAATTGGAAAACTGGAGCAGCAAGAGCACGTATGATATTCACAGTACAACACAGAAATAGGCCAAAGTAATGTCTCCCTCCTGGATATTTTGGTATCTCTCCCCCTCTCTGCTACTTAATCAATTTATGAGCATGGCTTGTTTAGTTTACTGTTAATAACCGTACGGGGAAGATCCAGTTACTCTTCCTGAAACAGTGGATGACCCTGTGTTTTTTTATTGTCTGTGTAGGTGCCAGTACCTGTGATATGAATGTGATACTCCTCTTTAAAGATGCGCTTGCACACAGGAAGCTTGACCTTTACATGTGTGGTTGACATGCCTGGTAGATTCATATCCAGGTCGCCCATGAAGTGTGGGAACTCCCAGTCCTGAGAAGCACACACACACATACATACAAACACACAAACAAACATAATCATAAGTGTGAGGTCTGTCTGTCATTTTCTCAGCGATAATTGTAACATTAAGTGGAATAAAGCGAACATACAGCTCTAAAGAAAAAAGATTTGTTTATCTATTTCAAACATGCAAGAAATAAAATTTAAAAAAAAATACAATTTAAATGAACAGAATCTGTCTTCAAACAAGTCTAAATCTGCATGGTTGAAAGGGAGTAGGAAGAACTATAAATTTAAATAAAAGACCACTGCAATTTCCTCTGAAATCAGCATGTCTGCATGTAGTCACGGAAAAATTATTAGACCATCAAAAGTCATCAAAAACAATGGTTATCCAATCAAGTATTAACTCCTGTGTGTATCATGGGACTAAAACAAACAGAAAAGAAAACATGGAATGAATAAAAGCTCTGTTTTGTCAGTACAAAGCCACAATTATTGATGTAAGAACTTATTATCACAAAAACCATGCAAAATGGATAGATATCAGCTCTTAAATCAACCTCTTGTGAGCTATTTTTGTTGTTACCATTGTATTTGTCCAAACAAATGTACCTTTAGTTGTACCAGACATTAAAATGAACACAAAATTGAGCAAACATTGGGTGGTCAAATAATTTTTTCCATGACTGTATGGCAGTCTTTCCACTCCTGTGTCTGTTGAATTCCAACACAAGTACACCTTACTCTACTCAATAAACACCTGATCCATGTCTTATTTAAGAAAAGAAAGTATAAAAACGACTACTGTGGCCATCACTATCTTCTTGCAGTAGGATTAACTGGGTAACAAAAACGGTACTATTAGTACCACAAAAGGAGTTGGAATCTAAAAGTAACTATTGAAAACTACTGGACTTCTGTTCTGACAATGTTCCCAAACTCTGAGGTCAGGTTTTTCTATCAGGACAATGCTCCTGGCCTCAGCTAGGTCCATAAATGTTGGATGATGGACCACCAGATGAAGACCCTGTCATGGTCGGCCCAATCTCCAGACCTGAACCCACTTTGGAAACTTCTGGAATAGAATCAAGAGGAAGATGGGTAGAACCAAGACATCCAACATGACTGAGCTTCTTGAATTTCTCTGCTAGGAGTGGCATAAAGTCATCCAACAGCAATGGCAGAGAGTCAAGACACATGAAAGCTGTCAATGTAAATCAGGTTTATTCCACCAAATATTTTCTGAACTTTTCCCAGGTTTGAACATTAGTATTGTGTTGTTTAGAAATGAATATGAACTTGTTTTCTTTGCTTGATTTGAGGTCTGAAAACCCTACATATTTTGACAATGTGTTGTGTTCTGCAAATACACGCTGTAAATAACAATATTTTTAGACAATGGCTACTGCCACAGTTCTGTGGCACAAAATATCGGTCACAGACCAACCAAATGTTAGCATTTGTACTAGAGCCAATCGTGGCTACTGTTACATATACAGATAAATTAGTGACAGTATATAGCATAGAATGGGAATTATTGTTGTAAATGTTCTATTTGTTGTTTTATGGTGTTCTTTGCTCCGTGCAGTCAGTAAAATTGAGGCTGGAGAAAGTGGGCGGAGCTAAATGTGAGATGCAGCAGTGTGCCCTGTGACTTCTCAGTTCCGTGCATTGAGTGCTATGCTCTGAATTCTGCCCTACCCCCAGTTTGAAAATCTGCAGAGAAGAAAAAAAAGCTGCCCTGACCAGGAATCTAACCTTAGTTTTCAGCATTGCAAACTGAAGTGTTATGTGCTAAGCTAAATTTCCACTGTATTTCAGTGTGACCTATGCTGATTGCCTTAGTACTTTTTAACCCTTAATTTACCCCTCAGAAAAGTTACACCCGTGACCCTTCAAGTGGACATTTTTATCCATTTTCTAAAAAGTGTAAAAGTGTCCAGTAGAAGGTCACAGAAGTGTCCAGTAAAAGGTCTGGACAGGGGGGAGATTTTTTGGTGAGTGGGGGTAATTTGGGGTTAAATTTGAGGATCCCAAATTTCAGGATGAAAATCCATGATTTGACCTGTAATGCACTTTTATCGCATCCATGAACCCTTCAAGTGGACAAAAATATCCACTTTCTAGAAAGCGTCTAAACAAAGGTCACAGGGGCGTGATTTTTGAAAATGGGGGCTCATTTTGGGTCTAATTTGAGGATCCCAACTTTCAGCATGAAAATCCATGATTTGACCCTTAATGCATTTTTATCCATCCATGACCCTTCATGGACAAAAATGTCCACCTGTCATTTAACCATTTCTTATTGTAGATATGTGGACTTATTA
>JAPTGZ010000023.1:32997865-33008213 GCA_029814645.1 Fowleria isostigma | reverse complement strand
TGTGTGTGTGTGTGTGTGTGTGTGTGTGTGTGTGTGTGTGTGTGTGTGTGTGTGTGTGTGTGTGTGTGTGCGTTTGTGGTTATGCCAACTGAGAGTCATCAAACACCCCCCTCGCTGCTTAGTGCTGCAGTGCCCCATTGATGAATAGGGAGGGAGGGGAGGAAGGGGATCTGGCAGGATGGGTAATAGAATAAGCCAAGAGGCGTCCCAGTTCCCTTATTTTAATTGGCCACAGGGGAGTGGTCTACCTGCATGACAATGAGGAGGTCGAAGACCAAGATGAAGGAGGCCAGGAAGGCTCTGGAGACCTCATCGCTGGGCAGGAATCCTCGGTTTAAGTTGTCCCAGCTGATCCAGTCGGTACTGATGACCAGAACTACCACTGACGTCAGAGAGATGAGCACTGTCCTGCAGGGCAGACGAAGAGGGAAAGATAAATGATGCACGCAGGGAAACTACACAACTCTGAAAAGAACCTTTCAATATATTTTGAAAAGCTCAAATTGGACGAGGTGCACAGTTTAATGTTGTGGTTCTAGACAGCGTCGCTTACTCACCCATGTCAAAAATAACAAAAGATAAAGAAAGCACAATTTAGTTTGTCTTTTTTTTTTTTCCAACAATGTATTGAGCAACAATCTTACCTGAATTTGAAAAATGGAAATAGATAAAGCCTCCAGGAAGATTAATGCGCATAGAGCATATCTGTGCCTGTGTGTTTGTGGATGCAGAGACAATACAATTCAAGACCTTACTGCATCCATATTTCCATGTATTAACATATTTAACAGGAGCCAAACTTACTGTTTTTCTGTGTTCTTTCACGCTGTCTGAATTTTGTTTATGTCACATTGCTATAATTTTGCATTTGCTGGAAAATTTCTCTGTAACATTAACCAAAACACACTGACAATAGTAGTATTTGTCTCAACATTGTGCTCATTCTCATACTGGTTGCATTCCAGACTGAAAATGCCAACAGCGGGGTTTTTTTCTTCTGCATGGCTGACTTTTGGCAGCATCATTTATAATTTGCCACAACCCTTCAGCATATATTGACAAGATATACCCACCACCACATTTATCAATCATATTTCAGCCGGTGAATTTCATACGATAGCTCGTCAAATCCAGCATTGATTGTGACAGTGCAAGTCGAGGCATCCATCAATAAAATGAAGAGCTGCAGAAAAAGTCACACATCCACATGTCTGCTTGAATTCTAATTGCAGGTAAATCAATTTCGCAAAAGGAAATGTTAAACACCACGTCCAAAGTGCCTTTTAAGTTTGAGGGGTCTCTGTCTTGGGCTCTATGTGTACATATCAAACAGATGTCAAACTGTTTCAGCTGTATCCTCTTATTCACTTGTCCTTCACATTTCTCTACGGCCCTAAAAGGAATCGCTGGAGAGGCGATCGCATGTCGTATTTGACTGACAGCCCTGAAGCACTTTGGTGAATGAACACCACTGGGAGTGTGCATTGGAGGTGTTATACATCTAAACAGGGAACGGTTCTACTTGGCTGTCTGGTAATGGGCATATCAGACATGGTTTGGAGCATTTATTTAGCAGTTATTTAAGGGTCACAGCTTGTGGCACGTGAAGCAAAAGGCAGCACTATGGTTTACCCTGCGACCTTGCTGTGTCCATTGATTTTTACCCTGTTCTTCTAATTAAAGGTGCTGACACTGAGTGAGGGAAGATTAACACGGCTATTGACTGCATGTAACTGGCAATGAGCTGACGACGCCATGCAACACACATACATGCACGCACAAACACACATTCACACTGCCTCATAAGAATATATAATGCTTTTAGCAAACACGGAAAAAAGCATTACATATTCTGCACTGCAGCTTTATCATGCACATGCAAACAAAAACACACAGGACCTCTCAGACAGTTTAAGCCCAAATAAAACAGCTCAGACGCTTTACCAGAAGAGAACAATCCGGTTGTTGCCCTTTTTCCAGAACCTTCTGGCTGCTATGCCCCAGTCTGGATAGTGCTGATCTTGCAACATCATATCTGTCACCTGCGGAGAAATTAAGTGCATATAAAAATTACATGATACGTGTGAATATTATATGCAGAGGAGGCTATGATAAAACAGTATTATGGAATTTCATGTAATTTTTTTGTTTATTTCGAGCTTATGTACTCCATGTACCATAATTATTACGTACATTTCATTATATGTACAAAGATATACATAAAGAATTTGCTATAAACACTATATACATAGAGAATTTTACACAAACAATATGCATAGAGAAATATACACAGAGCAATATGCATAGAGAAATATACATGGAGACATTGGTTGTAAACATTATGTGTGGACAATATACATAAAACATGAATATATATGGCAATTTATTATTAATATACAACCCTGGCAGCCCAAAAGGGAGTGAAAAGAAGTAAAGCTTATTTACTCCCACCCCCAGTTTCACTACCTAAACTTGTATGGTTGCAATTTTATCAGAGAAATTAGCTGTAAACATGCATTAGTACCAAACTAACTTTAACACAATGTACAGGATACAAATGTACCCAATAAAGAGAAAACTATACTAATTCAACCCAACAGATTATAAGCACTGAGATGAGTAATTTTATTTTTTTTTAATGAAAAGAAGTGCAACTATATGTGATAAATTGTGTCGATAAATTAAATAAAAAGTAAATGAAGATTAAGGAACAAGGAACAAACTTGACCTTCATAGTCCTTTACCACCATATTGTTTTAACACCATTTCTTTAAATCTTGATTTAAACTGCTGTATGCTGTTGGAGCACTGCTTTAATTGAACTTCCAAACTGTTCCACAGCCAGAACCCACACACAGATGATTCATTTCAACATGCTGTGATTCACAGTTAGAGTTTCATTATGTTCTTGGTAAATATAGTAGCACAGGTTACCGGTGTAAAATGCTTCTATTGAATGTGTATCAGTGAGTTAAACTTGAATAGATATTT
Source organism: Fowleria isostigma (assembly GCA_029814645.1). Taxonomy (NCBI): domain Eukaryota; kingdom Metazoa; phylum Chordata; class Actinopteri; order Kurtiformes; family Apogonidae; genus Fowleria; species Fowleria isostigma. The sequence continues at coordinate 33,005,222 of JAPTGZ010000023.1, read as the reverse complement.
AAATGAAATCTGTGATTACCTATAAGACAATGTTACCTTGGTTAATTAATTATTGTTTTTTTTTTAATGTTGCCTGTATTAGTAATAACATTTTCTTGTATCCACCTTATAAAGTAGTGATTACTTATTTTTAGACAGAGGCTGGGTTCTGTCAGAAAGCATGTTTTACTTGAATATAAAAATTCTCACTAGTCTTTGTGTGGAGCTGCTGCAGAAGCAAGGTCAATTTGTCAATAAAGTGCCTCACTGCAGATACTGTAGCTTGTGTTGAAAAAAAAAAAAAAGAATTTGAATCAGGCGATCTATAAGATGTTTCTGGCATTGCAGCATTTCACAAACAGACGCTTCCTGTCTTCTCCCGTGCTCAAAACACACTGTAAATCTGCTGTGCCGAGGAGACACAGAGGTCATCTTTAAAGCGCCTTGTTGAATTAATCGAATGTAAAAAAAAAAAATAAAAAAAAAACCTTGTGGGTAATTTCTGGATCAGCACTTTGCCTTCGCCTAACTTTCTCTCTTGCTCACACATCTCTGTCTCCCTGATTCACCTTTCGCTCTCTGCTTCCCTCGTCTCCCTTCTGACCACACTTCTACATTTCCCCTTCACCTCTGTTTCTTCTTCTCCCTCCTCCTCCTCCACCCCCCATCCCCCCCATTCTCCTCCTTCCTTGTCTTTCCTTCCACCCTCTCCCTTTCTCTGCAGTGTGTGCTGTAGAATACTAATGTGACCGGTGAGGGAGCTTGTCAAGTTGTCTCAGCTGTGTGCATGCCGGTGTCAGAGCCCCACTCCTCCCACCACAGGTAGTCCACTCCCGCCGGAGCTCTCCTCCTCCCTTTATGTTGACAAATGAACAGAGGTAGGTTTCTCCTCCAATATACCCTGTCCCTTCTGCACATCCCTTGTTTCCTCTGACCCTCCTTAGATCACACCTGCATCACACTCTAAGGATTTGAAAGCGGATTGAACTGGATCATTTCAAGGGCTGAAGGTGTGCGTTGTATAATAGTTGAGAGAATACACCTGACCTAGAAATTATCCGAGTGTGTCTGAGGAATGGTGATGGTAATTCTTGATTGTAAAATCACTGTTACGAGTTTAACACACTTGTTAAGTTCGGTCTTGTGTAGTGTAAAGGTGATAACACATTTCTAGGTCTGCATGATTGATTCTTTCATTGCAGAGGTGCTCAACCTTCATGAGTTACAAAACACCAAATGTGCAGTTTTAGTGTTCAGATATTTCATTTCATTACAAGGTTGGCAGAAAATATCTTACATCTCAGTCATCTACTCCCTCTCCCAAGCTAAGCAAATAAAATCTCCAACATAAAATCTTCTCTTTCAAAGCAAAGTAGGTTGTTTTTTTTTTTTGGACCGAAAGAATCAGCATAAATGGAGGGTATTTTACTTAAAATCCCCCATGTCTCTCTAGACAGGACAGTAAAACAAATATTAACTTATTTTTTAATTTAACATTAACAACACTAACACAACAAATAGATTATGTACCCTCCTGGAGCTGCATTACACCTGTTGGCCTCCATTAGTTTAGTGCTACTTGTTTAAGATATAGTTTGACTAACTTCCTTTGTTAAAGTCACACAAGACAAAATCTGTAAAAAAACAAACAAACAAACCTCTCATTTCATAGCTAGTGCTGTCAAATTATCACAATTTTTAATCAGATTCATCACAAGGTTGCTGTGAAATAATTTCAATTAATCACAATTTAATATCATTAATTTTTAATCTATACTATTGCATTTCATAAAGTGTTCAGCATAAATGAGTACACCCCATTTGTCACAAAACCTTTAATTTTCTTTGCAAATCAACATCTTCTATGGGAAACTATACAACATATCATGTTCCCAGTGAAGGAAATGTTCTATAAAACTCAGTTTTGTCCAGATTTTTTGGAACTGTGCTCATGTTCATTGAGATATTACTTTTCAAACGGGATATACTCCTTGATGCTGAGGACTGTATATGCATTAACGTGTTTATTAAACTCCATCAGTTTCAACAAAACAACTTGAAACAACTGTTCTGTCTTGGGTGTTTTTGTACTCATATTTCCATCCAGAAGGCCAATGTGCCATTTAGCTTCTTTCATTTTTATGGGTTGATTCTGCTGCCTGTCACTACTGGATCAACTGCCCATTTACACATGTGTGACAGTAACTCATCTTGAATGAACTGCCTGAAATGCATTGGCAGAGACGTTCTGCGCTGCACATGGGTTAATTTTCTAAAAAAAATTTAATCAGATTAATTATGATGATGGATTGATACATGTTAATTTTGACAGCCCTATTCATAACCCACACCTTCCTTCAGCAGCTCTCTCCTCTCCGTCCACATAAAAAAGACTAAATATAAAGACAGATAAACCTGACATGTTGTGGAAAAGTGGAGTCCTTTTTTGAAGCTTCGGTGTTAAGACACAGAGAAGAGCAATAGAACTATCAATCACATATTTAACCCCCTGCCTGTCTGAAAACACCCATGAAGCCAGAACCCTGTATCACAGAATAGTTTTTCTACAGTCTTAAAGTACAAAGAAAAGAGTTGACGTTGTGTTATTTTGTCTTCTTAGAGTACTTGAATTATCGCTCACCCCTCCACCCACCAACCCCATGAATCAATGGGGTGTGATCATGGACACTTGGGCAGTTGGGATCTCCTGCAGCCAGTCCATTCTTTAATGTTACCATCCAGGACTTCATCTGCCTCTTCTTCCCTTTCCATCTACTCTCCCCTGTATGATGGAGAGATGCCTTGTGATGTGCCCATACCAAGGCAGTTTGGGTTGATTTATTATTGTGAGTAGTGGCTCTTCTTCTGCAGTGTGGGTGGAAACTAGCTGTCTTAAATATTCTGCTGTCCAGTGCTATCTGTGTGATATGTGCAGCATCCTCCTGAAGCACTTCTCTTCAAAGGACTGTAACCTCCTGTCACTGAGCTGTGAGTGTCCAGCTCTCACATTCACAGAGTAGTGTGGAGAGTACCAGTGGTTTGTACCCTCTGACCTTCAAGCTGATGGAGTTGCTTTTCCAGACACTAGCAAGTCAACTTATGACTACTGTTGTATTTATTTCTTTTGTGGAGCTGCCATTTTCACTCATAAAAGACCTGATGTACTTGAAGTCCTTCACTTCATCTAATGTTTGCCCTTCCATTCTGATATTGGTTGGAGTTAGACTGTTGGTGCTGTTGACAAAAAAAATACTTTCTTCAGCACTTATCTCCATGCTATATGCTCTCTCACTTCCTTCTACAGTCAAGTAGCTAGTTCTTGGAATTCACTTGTTCCATTTCCTATTAGGACAATATCATTAGCAAAGCGAAGGTTGAGATGGGTCTTCCTCTGATGGTTATGGGGGTTGTCTTGTAGTGCTTCTTACATGATGTTTTTCAGAAAAATGTTGAAAAGTACAGAGGAAAAGAGGCAGCCTTGATTGACACCAATAATTGTTTTAAAAGACTATAATAATAATACTTCTACTACTAATAATAATGATACTAATAATAATAATAATAATGATGGATTAAATTTATATAGAGCTTTTCTATTAAGGCATACTCAAAGTGTGTACAATGGATCCATTATTCATTCACTCACACATTCATACTCTGGTGGTGGTAAACTACATTTGTAGCCATAGCTGCCCTGGGGCACACCGACGAAAGTATGGCTGCCAATCTGTGCCTACGGCATGGGGATAATCAAGAACTGGGCATTTTTGGGGCCACTGCCTAATTTCACATATCTTTTAGCAGATACTTGAGTGTCTTTATCATACTTTGTCCTCCATGCTCCCAAGCTCTCCTGGGATATTATCTACACCTGGTGATTTACTAGTTTTTAACCCATAAGGACCCAGTGTGAATTTGTGTCACTTCCCAAATATTTTTTTTTCTCTAAATGTAACTGTTCTTAAGTGGTTTATTGACATTTGTTGTAATGTTATCTTCTGTGTTTTGCTTTGGGGTTTTTTTCAGTAAAAATCAGGTATTTTCTAACAATTAATTTACTAATCATGCAGATTTTCATAAGAGTTTAGAGTAAAATTGAGGATTATGCTATCAAAAACAGAGAAAACTGAAGAAAATGTGACTTTTTTTTTAGCAAAATCCATCATTACTTGTACATAAATCACATGTCTTCATCCACTGTCATTGATCCAACTCCATGGGTTTTACTGGTGAATCAATGCTGTAGAAGATGGTGGTGTTTCCATGGTAACTACGGAGCCTCTGAACACCCAAATGGGTCATATCTGATGACCATGAAAAGACAACAAACTGTATTTTACAACATTATTTACATGTACTAGTGGATCAACAGGGATTAAATAGTTGGGTTGGGTCTTTGTGGATTGAAAAAAGTTAAATATAGAGACATTTTTATTGGGGAACTGACACAAAAGTAATGCTGGGTCTTTGTGGGTTAAACTCTTCAACTTGATGTATTGGTGGGTCACCAACTTCACTGCTGGTCATTGTTGCATTGGCTTGAATGTTATAGTCTGGTGTCAGTATAAAGTTGTACAGCTCCATACAGTATTCAGTCCATCTTTTACTGCTGTCTTCTCTATAAATAATGTGCCATTCTTGTCCTTGACTATTGTTGTTATAGGTTGCTGTGTTGTAGTCAGTGTCTTTAATGTAGTGTAGGCCTCTTTGCTGTTTCCCTTTGGCCTACCTGGCTCTATGCTTTTACACTGTTCTGTGACCCATTTTAGCTTCCCTCATCATCTTCTACATTTTTTTGTTTATAATTTTATACTGTTTTTCTGCTTCTGGGACATCCTTAGTTCTCTTTAAGGTCCTTGTCTAGTCTAGGATGTCTTCAGTGACCCATGGTTTGTTTTTCCTTCCGGTCCTTCGTCTGGTAAAGGTTCATACTGTCTTCAAAATATAACTATTGTAGGTAATTCATTTATCAGACAGGGGTGGTTGCTTGTTTACCTGCTTTTCTAGTTTCAGCAACTTCCTGTAGCCTTCATGAGAAGTATCACCTGATGTTGCCGTGACATGTCTTATAGGCTGCTCAGTAGGATTGGCCAGACAGCAGGGAGAGTTTACTCGCTGCCTGACCTCTTCTCCTCTTCTGCTGAAAGCAACAATTATCATCGCTAGATCAAAGAAGCCATCGAGATACAGAAACTCACACCAAGGTGAACAGGGACAACGGAGCATACATTCTATCACACACCTGAGATGCGGTCCTGGAGAAGAGGTCAGACAGCAGGGGGCGTAAACCCTGTCTAACCAATCCTTCTTAGCAGCCTATAAGAAATATCACAGCAACATTGGGCGACACTTCTAATGAAGGCCACAGAAAGTAGCTGAAACTTGAAAAGCAGGTAAATAAACATTCTTCCTTTGTCTGATAATTTTATTACCTACAATAATTCTTTCTGTCCTTCCTAGTCACTTCAGTTACTACTTCTATCAATGTTTCATCCATGCTGTCTTTCAATGTGGCAGGTTAAGTGTTGTAAACTTGCCCTATATATGCCTCAAATATTCATGTAAACAGTAACATATCATGATCACTTCAAGTGTCTGTGACAGGAAATGCCCTGGTATGGACCTTGTTGATGCTTGACTTGAACCTTTGTGGGGTGAGTACATGGTGGATTTGGTTGTGTATCTTCCTGTTCAGTGCATGTCACATTGTTCTATGGAACATTTTGTGTGGGAACAACATGTTGTCTTGGGTGAGCCTATGGCTTATAGTGAACTCCAGAAGCCTCAGTCCTATATTGTTTGTTATCCCCAGTCCAAACTGCCTTCCCAGTGCTCACATGCATCTGCACATATTTTGGCAATCCAGTCTCCTTGTATGACAAGCAAATCATTCTTGTGTGTTTCCTTGGTGTTCTCTAGCTCCTTGAGGAACATTTCCACTACATCATCATTATCATCCAATGGAGCATGCACCTGACTGATGATGATGTTTATGAGCTGTGCAGCAATGCCAATGCTTATAAGTCTATCAGATGTAGGTGTGGAGCTGATGACTGACTTTAATTTTTTTTTTTTGACAATGAACCTTACTCCCCACTCCTTAATAAAGCCTATTTCCTATTGGTTCCTTGAATCTTTGCTATATCTTATGGTAGTGGTTTTACTTAGTCCACCTGACCTCAGCTAGTCCAAGGCAGTCCCACCCATATCTGTTTAGTCATGGGTCAGCTGTTTTACCTTCCCACAGACATACAGGGTGCATATGGGCGGCTATGGCGCAGGTGGTAGAGCAGGTCGTCCAATGATCAAAGGGTCAGCGGTTCGAATCCTGCCTCCAACTGTCCACAGGTCGAAGTGTCCTTGGGCAAGACACTGAACCCTAAATTGCTCCCAGTGAGGTCTGATAGTGCCTGGCATAGTGGCAGCCCACTGGTGTATAAGTGAGTGAATGTGGATTGTATTGTAAAGCGCTTTGAGTACCATTAATGTGTAGAAAAGAGCTATATAAGTACAGACCATTTACCATATGTTCCAAGTCCCTATAATTTTGTCATTGTTTGGGAGACTAATTGGTAGTGTTGTAGTCTTAGCCCAGTAATACTTATAATCCCCCACCCTGGGGTAAGACAGTGGGCAGCATGGTTGTTATTGATGCGGTTCCAGACCTCAACCGATCTGGTATGTAAGTAGCTGGCTGTTCATCCATTATGAAATCTAATTAGGCAAATAAACTATAAACAAATAAACTATGTAGTGTGTGTGCTGCTGTTTGCAGATGATGTGGTCCTCCTAGCTTCATCAAGCAGCGACCTTCAGCTCTCTCTGGGGCAGTTCGCAGCCGAGTGTAAGGCGTCTGGGATGAAGATCAGCATCTCCAAGTCTGAGGCCATGGTTCTCAGCCGGAAAAGGGTAGAATGCCCACTCCAGGTTGGGGAGGAGGTCCTACCTCAAGTGGAGTATCTTGGGACCTTGTTCACGAGTGAGGGTAGAATGGGCCGGGAGATCAACAGGCAGATTGGGGAGGCATCTGCAGTGATGCAGACGCTAAACCAGTCCGTTGTAGTGAAGAGGGAGCTAAGCCGTAAGGCAAAGCTCTCAATTTACCAGTCAGTCTACGTTCCAACCCTCAGCTATGGTCATGAGCTTTGGGTCATGACCGAAAGAGTGAGGTCGCGAGTACAAGCGGCCGAAATGAGTTTCCTCTGCAGGGTGGCTGGCTTCAGCCTTAGAGATCGGGTGAGGAGCCAGGACAACCAGGAGGGACTCGGAGTAGAGCCGCTGCTCCTCCACATTGAAAGGAACCAGCTGAGGTGGTTCAGGCATCTGGTGAGGATGCCCCCTGGATGCCTCCCTAGGGAGGTGTTCCAGGCATGTCCGA
>JAPTGZ010000023.1:32987372-32997765 GCA_029814645.1 Fowleria isostigma | reverse complement strand
GGAGGTGTTCCAGGCATGTCCGACCAGGAGGAGACCTTGGGGCCGACCCAGGACACGCTGGAGGGATTATATCTCTCAGCTGGCCTGGGAACACCTTGGGATTCCCCCGGAAAAGCTGGTGGAAGTGGCTAGGGAGAGGACCGTCCGGGCTTCTCTGCTGAGGCTGCTGCCCCCACGACCCGGACCCTGATCCGGAAAAGTGGAGGACAACGGTACGGTACGGTACTATGTGGTGCCTATCCTAGTTTAACCTGCTGGTCGAAGCAGTTTACCGAGGTGCAGCCACAGATATTCTGTTACTTGGAGCCATAGGCAAGGACTGGGCATCGGTTAGTTAGAGATCAACCAGATGAGCGACACAAACAACACAGTTGTAACCGTCTCACCCTCAAGGATACAAGTCCTATCTTACACAGCACAAATTATAATATGCTGAAAGGAAATTATAGATTTTTTTATCTAATGATGATCAAATGTGAAGAAATGATAAATAGAAATACCTGATTCGACTACAAATATGTTACAAAAACATTTTCAAGAGAATGTTGTCATTGTTAATATTGAAAGACTTCACCTTCAACCACGCAACAAGTTGTTGAGATGTTTATTTATTTAAAAATGAAGTATATGTGTGTCTTTTTTTCTTTTGTCATTTGGGTTTATCGTCTTCACATTCTCAGTTAAAACACCTAAAAATTAGCATTTTATTGCTTTACTTCATATTATGATATATTCAGATTCTGAACAAATATTTTCTGTTAAGTTTTTTCAGTCTCTAGACTCATGAAATGTTTCTTTTGTCACATCTTTTATGAATAATTTAACACCAGAAATAATGAGGTTGCTTCAATTTTCAGTTTGGAAAAAAAATACCTTTAAACTGGAAATGAGATAGTAAATTGTCCTTTATTATCATGATTACGACTATCAACTAGGATGAAAATGTTTGTTTTTGTTTGGGTTTTTTTTATAAATATGGCTATCTTGGGAAAATTAAAGTTTTTAATTAAGCCCCCAAATCAATAGTTCCATGAGCTATTGTCAAACAGATAGGCTATGTAGTTAGTGTAGCAAATAGCCTCTGCATTTTTGGTAATATAAATGTAGATGTCCTTTTGACTTCTGTAAAATCCACTGTAATTTTCAGAAAACAAAAGAATGGAATCTCACCATCCAAGCAGTGACAAAGTCTCCCATCCATGTCCCGACTGCAGCTATCTTCATAAAACTCTCATTTCTGATACCCATGTATTCTGTCACCATGTGAGGCCTGCAAGAAAAACCAAAACAAAGAGTGAATAGTATGTTATAGGGGATACAAAAGGTAGCCAGAAAAGGAAGGAGGCAAGAACACCGTCAAAATAATCCAACAGAGAGTCAGTGGAGGGCGAAAAAGAAAATGGTCACCGCTGCTAAGTATCATGATGCAAGCTGTCAGAGCCAATCAATATCAATCTGATCCTGTGAAAACACTGAACGATGACTCTACCTACCATAAAGCCCCGAGGATTGTAAACAATTTACACCAGCACATTGGAATTTATGCACTATCACCACATTCATTTGGTACTGTACTGTTTGGCAAATGACTCATTTGTTTGGCAAATTTGTTTCGTGTCGAGTTGATTTCACATCAACACTGCCATCCCAATGAGATCTCTCCCGTTAATGTGTTGGATGTGAGCTCAGTTAACATCAGCTGCAGAAATACAGAAGCGATTCGGAGACTAGGCCACGACACACAGTTAGAGAAACAATCTCACATGCAGTAGTATCTGATAAGAAATGACATGCTTTCTTTGGAGTCCTAGTTACGCCTTCATCTCAGTACAGTAAGTGAAGATGAGAAGCTTTTGTTCAGCCCCACAAAACCTACCCCACCCACCCAACACACACACACACACACACACACACACACACCACATCATTCCATTTTCTCCAGGTAATAGCACAGGGAGGGAAGAAAAGTGGGTCAGTCGCCTCCTATATGGGACTTGTGTTGGGGAGAGAGCCGCAGAACAGAGGGGAGCAAGGAGGCCTCTTTGATCTCCTGGCAGCCAGTGTCTTAGAGGGCGAGTGGAGCAGGTGGGCGCTCATCACCTCCCCCTCCAACCTCCACTAACCCCCCACAGGTCACACTCATGAATATAATAGATGGCGATGGATAGGGCTCTGGCTGCGCTTTCAAGGGGTCCCATTTGAAGTCAATGGCTCCATTTGTCTTTGTTTTTGCTGGTCATTTTCTGGCCTCTAGGAAACAACAATAAAAATGCTCTCTATTGCCCACATGGCTCTGGAAAACCTCGCCTGCAGCCTCTCTAGTATACAGTTCATTCATACATATATGCTTCCCTTGATGGTTCGCTTTCATTTTAATGATTTAACTGATTGTATTACGAGTCTCACTTTGCGTGCCGTTCCATTTGAGAATGAGTCACTGTCAGACAAGTCCAAACAATTTGTAGAAAAGCAGTGTAGGGTAATCCTTTTAAGCTATTACCTAACACAGCATCTTTAATAGGTGTTCATTTTTAATTAATGCTAATTGCCCAGGCCTTTTCATATTATGTATGAGTCCAGAACCGCAAAGCATAACAAATGCTCATAGGCATCCCGGAACAATCATGATTAATTGTGGCAAGTCAGTGACCCAAAATGCCACCAGTTTACTGCAATTGTGCAAGATATACCCATCCCTGGAAGGAAACATAAATCATATGTCATCAATAGAGCATGCATTTAACAGATTTGACAGCATTTTATTGACGAAACGTGGAGTACCAGAAGTGACGTATTGCCTCGCTCGGGCTCGCAAATAAAACGGCCTTGATTGGAATGGCGATTTATATCTGCATTAAGTCAGTTAGACATTCAGTGGCTTGGCACTGCTCCAGTTACCAAGGAGATCCCATTGGGAGTCATTTACCCACAGCAAAATTCTAATCGATACTTCTGGAAATGCTGTCTGGCACTACATACTAGGCTTTAAATCTAAAAAAAAAAAAAAAAAAACGGTTGCCAACCCTTGCCCTTCTCACATATTTAATTGAGCAAATGTTACCCCTGTGCTGAAAGTTGGTTTTTTTTGCAGCGTACCTATGATGAGTTTGGGGACTCTTGCACTCCATGATCAGAAGCAGAACTCTCTGACTTATTCATGCTGACTGAAAATTTAATGGCCTTTAGAGTCGGATGACCTAATGAGAGAATTCAGTGTAGTGGAACATCAGTACAGTAGCACCATGAATAATCAGCTCCAAAATGGCTCCCGTGGCTTAATCGCACAGCCAGTGGCAGTGTCAGTGCCAGCACGGCCGGCTCAGCCAGCTTTGACCCTCTGTGGAATGTTATCAGGTTTCCCACACTTATTCATACTTATTCAGTCATAATAGTCAAGGACATTTTAATGGCTTTCAAAGACTTGTTCCATCATATGCAAGAAATTAAAATTTTGTGGCAAGTGTACAAAGTTATTGAGTTTGGATGTAACCCCTGTTTGACATTTAGCTATAAAAAGGGCTATTGAAACTGTTGCACTAAAATGACCCTCTGGAAAATCAGTGCCTTGTATAACATTGTCTGCACTACGTAAGCGTTGCGATATTTTATGACTGCCGATTATCAAAGTTTTAAACAAGCTGCAAGAATGCCAAAAAATCAGGGAAACTTTCCTTCTGCAATTTATGTCTCTTGATCTAAACAAAAATGTTTAGCACAAAAGCTGAACCCGACATCATTTACGTCCATTGTAGAAAAGTGACACTGTCTTTCCAAGTTTGTACATCGAACAATAAAGTAGAGCAGTAGAGTCATGGCTAAACCTCAGCAGTGATGTTAAATTACATCTGTTAGTCGTGTAAGTAACCTTCCTACCTGCTTAAAAAGTACTGTGATACCAAAGTCTCCATCTTCAGGTGGACTTTCTATGTCCCAAAAACAGACACCACAGAAGTAAGCAGAACCTGTTTTTTTCTTGGATTACAAGGAGACTAATCTTACAATATCAATTTTTGCTCAATTGGGATACATATCAATTTTTTAACCAATTGGTCTGTACAAATTAAATTCATATTTATAACTTTAACTTACATGTTAGGCTATTGGGCTATATGTTAGAGCAAATATTTTCCTTTAGAACTGTATACAAGTTGAATACTAATGATACCATATTATTTATTAAATGATAGATACATTGTATATTCTGTATTAACTTCCACTCATATTTTTCTCCAGTTAGTTTGACATTGATTTTTTTTAAGATGTTCATTTCTACATTTTACAGTTAAGATGTTTCTAACAGAATTAAATCTATTCCATGTACAGCATGCATAACTTGTTACCAGTCTCCAAATTTTCATCCATCAGCTTTTTGAAGCTGCTTATTTTGACAGCCAGTCAGAATAATGTCGTATAATCTGCATGTGCTGTGTCAGCTGATATTTTACTTTATAGCATCTATTAACTTACCTCTGCTTTTAGATGGAAAACAATCCCAGTAAAAAAACAAATCATTTCTGTTTTCACCATGGGAGAAAGGCAGAATGATGCACTACTCCCTCTAGTGGTCAAATAAATCCCCCGGTCCATCAATGTAAATAAATTTAGTTCATGGCTGTTTCTCAGTATGCGTTCTTGTCTGTTCTTCCGACGTAAAGTGTCAGGAGTTGGGGTCCAAGTACTGTTCCATTTGAAAATTCGCACAAACCAAGAATGCATGGACCTGGATGTTGTTCTTGTCTGCTAGCTTAAACCAAGGATGCACTGGTTGGTGATTTGTGTAGACTCGGCTGGCAAATATCACAAGATGCACTCTGCGCTACGGCGACTTCTGTAATAACTTAATTCAGAAATGTTTAATTGAGTAGATGACCATCACCAGATGATGTGATACAATGTTACAACACAAGTGAGAGGAATAGCGAGAAATATGTCGTTATTAGCATTATATTTATTTATTCCAATTAAATATAAATGACATGTAAAACATAGTACAAATGTATTTAAATCAAATCGAGTGATGTGGTAGTAACTTGAGGGAAATACGCTCCAGAGCTGATGGTGGAAATACAGCAAAGACACACAGGAAAGTTCACAAGGATGCAGTTGTTCCAATTACAGAGAGGTGTTCTTAGGACGTCCATTCCCTGGAACTGTTCTTACCAAGACCATACTCGCTGAGTTCACAAGATCGTACTCCCAAACTTGATATTGAGAAACAGCCCAAATCTTAACAATCCAATACACTGGCATCTTTGGCAGAATTTCAAGATTAAGTTAAAAGGGATCTTTTTGTTTAAGTTTGTGAAGATGTGTCTGATGCCATGGCAACTAAGTTTCACTATATTACAAAGTTTGCACTGTACAGTAAACCGCACTTCCCCTCATTACAAGAAACTACATTAAACCTAAATGTGTGTAACTTTTTGTAAGCACTTTGGCACTAATTTTGTAATATTGTTGGGATAACATGACTGAACATAAATACATCAACTTCAACCATGCTCTAGGCTGCAACATATTCATAAAAGTAAAAAGCAAAAGTTGCATGTCACTGCTTTTTAATGCCCATGGGATGCCTGATATTTAAGGCTAGAAACCAGCGCACTGAAGGCTTTCAATACTCCGAGACATTGAAACAGGCGACCTGATTTCTATAACTATTTTAAGTGACCCCTTCAACGTAAATGACTTCATACAGGGTTTTATAAACTTGTTTTCTCTGTCAGACAGGCAGTGATTTAGTCACCGCAGCAACTGACTGACCTCTTCTGCCCTGTAAAGGCTGGACTCATTCAGAACATTAAATTGCGACCTTGGCTTGTTCTACATTGAAATGCATTGCTTGTCTCCTCCTTGCACACTACAGTACCTAGCGTTGTATTTACAGTATACAACACTGAGCAGCGGTAGTTACTAGGGAGCATAAAGCTGTCAATACACACTCTATTCACTATCACTTTACCATCTCCCAAGGCAACTTAAAGCCTCAATCTCAATTCATCACTCAGCACAGAATCAGCCCACGTATTGTATTAAACTGGCTAGAGATTGAGTTATTTAGTTCTTATTATTTCCCTGGCTCAGGGGTAGGAGTGAATACCATTGGGCAATATCCCAGACAGCAAAGTATTAGGCTCTCCATTCCCTCTATCACTTTTCCATTAACACAGCAATGTCCAAAACCAATGTATCTTGAGTCGATCAATGATAAATTTTACTCTAATTCTAATTTTCAATCACTAAGCAAAAACAAAAGTGTCTTGATTTGAAACTACAGAGATAACTAAGTGGACACAAACACGATAAATTAACAGGATTTGTAGGAGTTAATGACTACAATTGCAGGTAATCAGACACCTGCATCATATAAACAGAGAGATGACGAGGCCTCAGACCTTTTCCACCAAAATAGTTTTTGTTCTTGAACTCGTTCCGCTCAGGAACCTTCATTCCATCTGGTGAACCAGCTCATATTTCAAAAGGTTTCGAATGGGACTACTCAAGTCAAGCATGACTCACAATCACAAAGAATCATACTGAACTGTAACATCAATCATTGTTTCTGAAATAGTGTAGAGAACCCAGGAGTTTGTTTTGGCCATCCCCGTGTTGGCTTTTTGAAGTGGCCATATTTGGACAAAAGGGGTGGAATTATGGGAGAGTGAAAGATCTGAGTGGACTAATGCTAACCTTGCTTGTTGAATCTGTAAAATACTAGGGCTGGAAAAAAAAAAAAAAGCAATTTGATCAATTTTGGACTGACTTTATTTACGTTTTTAATTTTATAAATGAAAATCGATAAATTTTTAATTAATTTTATTTTAATTTTGGATAGATTTTATTTTAACTGGCCACCTGGGCTGTCTGGTTGCCAGAGGTTCTCCGAGGCAGGTTGCGGAAGCCAGTTATTCCAGGAATATTAACTTGGATCCACACTTAGCCAAAGGTGATACCATCAACTATGGCTGAGTGTGGAGTTGGAGGAATACTAAAGTGTCTTCAGTTTCACTTTCACCAATCCTCCCCGTCATAAAACAGAATAAAGATGATGAAGGAGTACATTCTGAGCCGCTGTAGAAACATGCCAATATTTGTGTCCCATTTATTTTTAAGAGCAGATTCATCTATTTACTGCTGAAATATATTTATCTCCTTTCTAATGTCAGTATTGATACTAAGATTAATGTGCTGCACAGCTGTGGTAGTCAAATAATCAGGTTGCAGCTCAAAACTTGTACTTTGGTATCACTAAATGAATCTGAATCACTAAATTAATACTGAATCAAATCGACATCAAATTGTGATTAATCGATTCAGAACCTTATAAATCAAAATTGAATCAATTAAGGAAATTGGCCATGATACCCATCCCTATACATTCCCCCAGTTTATCAGGCATTGCATAACAAAGTCATTTGACAGTGTTGTTAGCAGAACCCATTAACAACAACTACAGTGGAACTGACTGTCAGGAAAACGTGGTCCCAGACAAGCAGGCTGTCAATCAAAGCCTGACACGGTGGAAATCAAAACTTCTCTTTGACCTGAAATCTGATTAATGGAGGAAAAATTTAAAGATGAACCAAAAAATGAGTTATTCAAGGTTCCAAATAAAATGGAATGAGTGCCGGGAAAGTAGTATTTTAACAGATTATGTCACTCTATGGGACCCATGGATTCTTAAGCCAACCCCAGTGGCTGCTTTATTACATTGAATTACATATATTAGATTAGACATTTCAGCACTGGCTCTATTTGGTACCGAGGATCTCCCCCCGTTGATCCATCCCATTGCACAAAGGACCAAAATATGCTAAGATAGACTGCCTGGCTAAAAAAAAAAAAAGTCCTACTCAGAATATTTCATTGGATGGCCGTCCAGACTTGTATTAACTTTGATCTTGTAGAGTCATGTAACGTCTTCTCCATCACATTCCAAAAGCTCCTCAATGGGCTCCAGGTCTGGACTCTGGTGGCCAATCTATGGGTGAAACTGATCTCCTACTGCCTGAACTACTCTTTCACAAGTTGTATGAACTGGATGAATCCTGACATTGTCCAATCTTTGTGTGCTCTTGAGCAAACTGACAGTTGTTTAAGTATTTCGGTCTTTGTAATCCTTAAATTTTTCTGTTGGTCTATTACTTGTTCTCGTGTTCAAGAGAAACCACCTCTTTCTTGTGTTATTTTCAAGCATTTCTTTAAACTCAATAGATGTTAAATTGCACCCAAACACTTGGTTTCGTCAGGAGTTGCTCTTTTTTTCCCCCACTGCTTTCCTCATACTTCTGCATTGTTGTTGTCGACTCCATCCACTCTTTCCAAACTGTGGTGACACGCCCACAATGGTTTGCACTTCAGGTCAAGAGGAAAGCTGGTATTTTTTTGGTTACAGCTGTGAAACAATTTTCCAGGTCCCGTCCGATGTACTTTTGGTTGAAATGCTCAATATTAGATTCACAGACTCCAACAGTACAGGCTCTATGTTGGTGGATAAAGGACATCTGTGATCTGCTTATATATGATGATGCAAATCCTCACCATTATGCATATGCCATAGGGCTACGATATTGGGGGAAAAAAATGACATTGTAATTTTTTTAACCCTGTAATATATATTGCGATTTTCTTCTTTATTTTCAATGATTTTCTTCATTTTCTCTGATTTTTTTCTATTTGATTTTCTGTGATTTTCTTTGTTTTTGGTGATATTCTTCTTCATTTTCACTGACATTCTTTCTTGTTTTCAGTGACTTTCTTCATTTTTTGTTATTTTCTTCTTTGTTTTTGGTCATTTTCTCTTGTTCATTGCTCATTTTTCAGTGTTGTTACCAGCAACTGTGTGTCAGGTACCCTTGAAATTAGATGAGAACACTTTGAATTTGCCTCCTATATTGCAGGACCTGTGATGTGACTATTGCGTACACGTACATTGCGATGACAATCTCAAACAATATACTGTGCAGCTCTAATATGCTGTACACATTAACAAATGCTAGGAGAAAAGAAATTAAAGTGTTTTTGCTTGTTTGGCCAAAAATACTTTATTTTGATCTGAGTGTGATATTTAGAAAGGTCACAACATGTTTAATAAATTGCTGTCATTAACAAGAAATACCACAGATCAGCAGGCAGTTAAAGGAACAAGAGATCTTGACCTGCGAATACAGAAAACCTGAAATATTATTAGAGATGCGGATAATGTAAAGCATAAAGATGTGATGTCATGACCAAATAGATGGCACAAATATACACAAACACATTTTTTGCTACTCCTCTGTGTTTTATATGCAGATGAAAAGAAGAAAAACAAACATAAAACCTGTATATTTCCAGTGGACACAGCTATCTCAGCCATGATGTTTATTGTTTACAACTGCCGCAGTTTCTCTTTATGTGACAATGACATATGAAGAGGGCTTCGACCGCAACCGCCGCCAACACTCCACCCCCTTTGTCCCAGAAACCAGGAGAATAATACTATCAGAGAGGAAATGAAAAGCCTTGTCCTCTAGTACCACGCAGCATGTTTCAGAGATATTCGTCTTAGAAAAAAAAAAAAAAAAACCACACTGCTTTGGTGTTACATTAGCTAAACACAATATGTAATAATAAACCTTTATTTAGATACATGTAGGAGTGTGAAAGTCAGCAGGTGAGGGGGGGTGTAAATACAAGAGCGGAAAGAAAACGGAGATAAATGAAGTTACACTGTGAACCATTTACCTTGCAACATATAGCAACAGGTTTTAATAAGGTCTTAATAGGAAATCTGTATTTGACGACTTAAATCTAGTAGTTTTTCGTTGCTCAAAATATGAAAAAAACTGACTATTAAACTGTATATTCGCATATGGAAATCTCTAATGATTATTTAACTGGAACTGTGACTAAGTAATTATTCTAAAATACCCCAAACCATGCTTATAAAATATTATGTTGCAGAGTTTGGCCAATAAATATTCAATAATCCAAGTCAAGGGGCAAAGGCTTCAGCTCCGAAATGAACTTCTGTCTACTGCAGGCTGACATTGAACTCCTCTCCAAAAATACTAAATTAATCATTTTCTTCCTTAAGTCATTCTGGTCTTATGTGTTTTCTAATAAGTATTCTGGTCTATCTTAACATTTTTCCTCCATTGAAGCAATACTAAACCCAAAAGCATGTTTTTTGAACTGCAGAACAGCTGCTGAATAGAATTATATGACTCAGCTGTAAGAAAAGTGAAGCACTAATGCTGTCGACAATACATTCATTCATTCATTTTCTGAACCTGCTTTATCTTCACTAGGGTCACATGGAGCTATCCCAGCTACTTAAAGTGTCTGTGACATGCATATAAAAAATTGTTCATTTCAATCTCATGCGACTCTGGGATGCATATTTTGTCTG
>JAPTGZ010000023.1:32966173-32976895 GCA_029814645.1 Fowleria isostigma | reverse complement strand
AACAGGTTGATAACTGTTGACCCAGAAGAAGCTGTTTAAATATTGGCTAACATGTGGTAGACATGTAAGATTGCACAGTCTGGAAATCTCTTTGTGCTGAGAGATAATGGCCTTGATGAATCCATTTTACATGACTAATCACGAATAAACGCTCGCCATTCAAAAAGACGTACGATCTGGAAGCCCTGCCGGTGATCGTTTACGGATTGTTGTTTATCTTTTTTTTCCATTGTGGATGTATCACTAGTTTTAATTAAATCAAGCTCAAGACCAGCTGAAAGGTCACAGAAAATTTAAGCATATTAATGAGCAGAGGGCATGGGCTGCATGCGGCATCAGGTCAGGGAGACAGCAGGGTGACAGACGCCACCACCCCCCACCACCACCCCACACATATGCACACATACACACACACACACACACACATAAACCCCAGTCTCTCTCTCCCACATGCGCACACATCCAACACACATGACAGCTAACTTGCGCGAGATGTGAGACACGAACAATATGTGGCATGTGTGTGGGACGCTCCATACCCACCAGAAGAGAAACCCCTGCAGTGCACCATCATGGCTAGATGTCAAAGCCTGCTAACCCATGCCAAAATACCTACCCTTTAAAAAACCTCTGTAGTAATAATACCTCACAGCGGCTTGTTCACTCGGTGCAAATGAAAGGGAAAAACACCATTCATTCCCACTGAGGGGCAGCTGCTACCACAAAGGGATATTGTACTTTTCCTTTGTGCACAGGCAAAAAGAAAACTACAACAGCCTCGCTGCAGGGTAAGGGAATGGCAGGAGGAGTAAAGGGGGGGGGGGGCGATGCAAATAGGGTTTGGACATAGATCAAAAGACTTAAGTTTCACTGCATCATCAGGCACTTTCTGTATCTCCCCTGCACTACCCCACTCCCACCCATTTACCCAGTCTCTCCTCCAGCCTCCATCACCTTTTCACTCATTGTTCTGCATTCAGACTATCACAGCCTCGGAGCCCGTCTTCAGAAGGGCATCCTGGCAGAGTGTGAACATTGCTCTTACATGTCAGTCTTGGACAGAGATGTGAACCCTAATGGTTTTTGGCAGGACCCGGGCCCTCGGTGGACACACTGCTGGAGTAGAAAAGAAAACAAGCAGGAAAGAGGGACAGAGAGGAGGACAAGTGCAGGAAATGAGCAGGTGTCTTGGCGGAGTCACGTTCACTTGCTTTACAACAGCGCCATCTGTCTTCACCTAGGGAGCTTTACAGTGTGGAAGGGCTGATGTCACAGCTCATAGTCAAACAGCTGTGGTTGGGTTTAGTGTTGCGTTGGTCAGCTTCAACGTTTTAAAGGCTGTTATGGTCACTGCTTTATATATGTGCAGAATGTAACCCGTAAAGACCCAACACTACTTTTGTGTCAGTTCCCAAATTAAATTTTCCTCTATATTTAACTTTTTTAACCCATAAAGACCCAAACATCCACCATCTAACAAAACCATCTACTGATGTAAACTGTCTAATCCATGTTGATCCACTAATACATGTAAATAATTGGGATAAAAAACAGTTTGTCATCTTTTCATATCATCAGACATGACCCATTTGGACATTCTGAGGCTCCGTAGTTACCGTGGAAACAGTGTCATCCCCTACAACATTGATTCACCAGTAAAACCCATGGAGTTGGATCAATGACAGTGGATGGACACACTGGATTTATGATCAGTTAATGATAGAGTTTGCCAAAAAAAGTCACTTTTCTTCAATTTTCTCTGTTTTTGATAAAATAATCCTTAAAGGGCCATATTATACTCCTTTTCAGCAGGTTCACATAGGTCTCAGAGGTCCCAGAACAGTCATTTTGAAGTTTGTTGTTAAAAAAAATAAATAAAATAACAGTTTTTTCCCCGGACTTCAGCCATCTGAAAACTCTCTCTAGTCAGCCCTTCTGACAATACCCTGTTTTCTGTGGGCTGTTCTTGTCCACAACTCCTTCAGCACAAGCCACGCCCCTCTGTGTCTCTCTGGAAGAGAGGGGCGTGGCTTGCGCTTTATACCATACTAATGTTTACACAAGCCCCTTTCAAACATGCACTCCGGAATATCTCCGGACAATTCCACGCACTCTTTAACCAGAGTCGTCTGTTCAAACATACTACTCTTCTCTGGATCATGTCCGTTTCTCCTACACTCAGATATAAGGGACAATCTCCGGATGGATTGTCTGGGGGCTGGAAACTAGATTTGTGCACTCCGAGCTCCTTAAATTTTTCGTTGATGTGGTCGTGACAGAATCCCATGCTGTCCCATTTATGCTTTTAATTATTTCTATATCAGCCCTCACCATGAGGAGGTCACAAATTTTGGAATCTCCCCAGTTGTTTGTCATTCTCTTCGAAGATATTCGCTTCTTGTGTTCTGTGTCAGCACTCACAGCTTTCCCTCCGGTCCCTGCCCTCAACTCTTCAGGCGATGCGTATCTGCATCTTGACCTGACATTCTGAATGACAACAACCCTCCGGTTAATGTCCGGACTTAATACTAGGGGGTCAGCCGGTTATTATCCACGTAAAGTTAACACACATGAGGTGGATGGTTGTGTTCAGACACACGGACCAAGTCTGGAGAGTGTCCTTTTTTTACAGCATGTTTGAAAGGGGACAGAGTACGTTGGTATGGCTCGTAGAAGCACTGTGGTCCTAGGCATTCAAAGCCGCAGATGAAAGAGGTGAAAATACACTTCTGTGCTTGTTCTTGCAGCCAACAACAGAGCCGTGTTTACTCGTACCTTCGCAATTTTGAACTAGCGTTTGCGAGGTGGAAAAACAGTGAGTGAGTGAAAATTTTTGGGGGGGCAGGAAAAACATACCTTGGGCAGGGTCACAAACCTGGAGGGGAGGAGTTGTGTCCATTCATGATGTCATGAACGGACACATTTCTAATCCACCCATTTGAGCAGCCATTTTCTGAAAGGTGGAGCAAGCAAGAGAGGGAGAGGATAAAATTCTCTCATTTTGGGGGGTTTCTAGACGGGCTGGGGACAGATATTATTGTTAAAAAATATTCTAACGTGAATTTTGCATAATATGGTCCCTTTAATTTTACTCTAAACTTTTATGAACATCTACATGATTACTGAATTAAATGTTGGAAAATACCTGATTTTCACTGAAAAAAACACAAAATATTAGAATAAATGGTGTTAAACCACTTAAGGATGGTTAAATATAGAGAACAATTCATTTGGGAAGTGTCACAAATGTCACATTGGGTCCTTGTGGGTTAATGGGTTCACATACATTAAATTAGGATATAAAGAAATGATTTTAACCCAATATAGAGATGAAGGGCCTTGAAGGTAATGTGGTGGTATTATTCTTAATTTTTCCTTTTTTCTTTTTTCTTTATTCTTTTCTTACTTTTCTTTTCTTCTTCTTATGTGTATGTTTTGTTCTTTGATTTTCATTTTATTTATTGATACTATTTATCAGATATATTTTCATTTCTTTTTATATTTTATTAAAATTACTCATTTTGTGCTTATAATCTGTTGTGTTGAATTAGTATTAATTTCTCTTGACTGTGTACATTTGTGTCCTGTACATTGTGTTAAAGTTAGTTTTGGTTTACTAATGCATGTTTACAGCTAATTTTTTTGACTAAATTGCAATCATATAAGTTTAAGTAGTGAAACTGGGGAGTGGGAGTAAATAATTTCTACTTCTCATTCACTTTTGGGCTACTAGGGTTGTATTTTAATAGTAAATTGCTGTATATATTCATGTATTATGTATATTGTGTACATATAATGTTTACCACCAGTGTCTCTCTATGTATAATTCTCTATGCATATTGTTTATGTAAAATTCTCTACGTATATAGGGTTTACAGCAAATTCTTTATGCATATCTATGTACACATATTGAAATGTATATAATAAGTATTGGACATGGAGTGCACCAGCTCAAAATAAACAATAAAAATCCAAAAAATTAAAATTAAAAGTGCACAAATGAAGCTGCTAATATGAAAACAGAATGCATCTTTAGCTGTTAGTCAGATGTAAATTTTTGGTTATGTCTCCAAAGATGTCTGAGGAGCTCATTACTTCTCTGTAATTGTTATCCGGGTGTCATTTTGACAGGTTGAAAATGCACAGAGATTAAAAAGGGCCTCTTTAGTTTGATGTTTAGAGGCTAAAATGAGCAACGGTTAAAAAGGAATCCTCTTTGTGACAGATGCACCCGGCGTGCCTGCAAATGTAACTTTTCCCTGAGCAAGCAACATTCATCGTCTCGGCAGACCTGCCCCTCTGCTCAGCCATTCGCTTCTGTTTCTCGGACAGCCAGAGAGAACAGACAAGATGGATGCCGGTGTCACCGCTCAGGCCAGAGTGACAGATGGGCTGATTATACAAACTCATCCCTCTGGTCGGAGAAAAATACAACACCTTGCCTGCTAGCTAATGGCCTTCATCTGCCTGCACCTTATGGACAGTTGATGCTTGTTGGTAATACTGAAAAACAGCAATATTTAGACAGATCCCATTACAGCCCTGGACTCTCCCTCGACAGGTTGTTCCGGAATAGACACCTGCCAGGTTTTCCTTTTTTTTTCCCCCCAAACAGTCTAAGCAAACAAAGTAGTAAATCACCTCGAAGTGACCTCGTGTCTGGCTGGCTGGCTTCAAGGGCATGTTTTCCTTCCTCTAGACGGACACATTGCAAATACATAAACGGATTCCTGTCAGCGGCTTGATGTGTGGGTGTCAAGCTCCGCTGTGCACAGTGGGTACTCGGTAGGTAAAACCAGACCAGGAGGAGCGAAACCGGGACACAATCACAGACTCATGGCTAAAACATGAGAGCTGCCAACAAAAAAAGTCAAGCTCATGAGAGAATAAGTGTGGGTGTTCAAGGTGATTCTTCAGGATTAACTACCCTCCAACCTGCCTGCCCTACCTGTGATTTAATGTGTGGGTTGATTAATCAGTCCGGTATCGAGTCTCTGTTCAGGCGAGG
Source organism: Fowleria isostigma (assembly GCA_029814645.1). Taxonomy (NCBI): domain Eukaryota; kingdom Metazoa; phylum Chordata; class Actinopteri; order Kurtiformes; family Apogonidae; genus Fowleria; species Fowleria isostigma. The sequence continues at coordinate 32,971,887 of JAPTGZ010000023.1, read as the reverse complement.
CATTTAGATCAATCACACCAGCCAAAGGGGAGCGTACAGTGGCTCGAACAAATGGAGGTAGAGAATGAGGAAAAAGGAGGAGAGTGAGATAGATCAAATGGCTTACTCCATGCTCCCAGCCATCAGCAGGAAAAGGTTGTAGATGTGTGAGAAGATGAAGAGGAAGAGGATTGTGCTGAAGAACATGGTCATCCAGGAGCCATGATCCTCGCGGAACATTTTCAGCCGCAGGTATCGACCTAAAGGGAGCATGACAAGGACACTGCTGTCAGTGTTTTGGTGAGAACAGCATGTCAACCTTCCAACATGTATGGCCGTGAAATGGAGATGAAAGTAAATAAATTAGTCACATAGATCAATAGTGTCCTACTCTGTCAAACACGTGCCCTTTAGGGAAAGAAATTAAGATTAAACACCACTTTCAGGTGTCACTTAAAAGCCCCGGGGTAATCGTCTTTTCCTCAATGATTTCAGTCTGCATTTCGTCATTTATCTTGACAGAAAAAAAATGCCCATTTCGTTCATATTTTTCATGCATGTCGTCAGTGTATTGATGCCCACTTGTATTTCATGAAGCAAGTTCTGCATGATTAGAGAAATTATTCAAACATTTGTGACCTGTGGTGTTGTTTTATACAGTCCTAGCTCAGAATCAAATTATGGAGATATCTCTCTGGCAGAGCATGAGATTGATTCAGATATGCCGCATTCTGCACAGAATACCTAATCACATGAGCTTGTCCTCCGGTGGCAGCATTCAGCAGAACTTAGACAACAAAAGGTATTATGTGACTTGACGTGCCGTGAAAAAAACTACAGTTGAAGGATTTTAGCTTTTCTGTGACTCGCTATTATTTACTGAATGAATACAAACCTTTCATTTCATTCTTAGTTTTTTTTTTTGGTTTTTTTTTTCTTTTCTGGTCAGATTGGGATATGAATTGCTGGGAGATCTAAAGAATAATGTGTGCTGCAGTCAAGCATGTACAATGCAATCGCACAGCAACATCTTTGATCATTAGTCCACTTCAACAGAGCACTTTAAGTATTTAGTGTGTCTGTAAATGACAACCATCATTCAGATCTGGGTCAAATCACTTCTGTAAATTTAAAAAAAGAAAAAAAAAAAAGAAAACTTCACACAGACTGAACTGAAGAATAATTTCTGTTTCCACGCCATGTTCACCCGCTGTGGTCGCAAGCCATGTGATGCATGTACTAATAAGTTTGCCTCCTTGTAAGACATAAGATAAAGTCAGGGTTAGTTCTGTTCAGTTGTGACGATGAGGAGAACTGGATTTCAATCAGATGGGAAACAACAGACACAAACTAGGGATGTGGATCAAATGTGTATACACCAACATTAAACAAAGTAATGTGAATGTAAGAATAATACAACTACATGGAAACAAATCTGTAGTGCTAGTATTTAAGTATTACCATAAATTTTCAAACTGCGGTAATTGATCAGTTTTCATGATAATTAGAATTGAAACGGTAATACAAACTGTCGGGAATTTTACATGGTTTATCGTTATACTGGTAATCATTACATTCCTAACACATACTTCGATTAGAAAAGCACTCAGAGAGCGCAAACCTCTGCCAAGCATGAAAGTTCCCCCATATTGTGACTCACACCAAAGTAATAATCCGACACAGACAGACAGAGTGCCCCGGTACCTGGCCCCTCCCTCCCCCACACACACAGCTCAGTGAAGCGCAGGTAGCCCCGCCCTCACCCTCACGGAGAAGAGGAGAGATGTGACCAACACATTTGAAACAAATTAGCGCATTTGGACAGGAGTAAAATGTTGGTTCACTCTCAAAATTGAATCGTTTGTTCCTTGTGTCATTTCCATTGTTTCTTGAAAAGAAGAATCCACATCCATCCAGTAGTTTTTGCACAAAGTTGCTAACAGACAGATGCCAGCAAAAACATAACCTCCTTGGCGGAGGGTAATAATGAGGCGTGAACTGAGTGGACAAGTCACATCAATAGGCAAGATCCAGTAGAAAGACGGGAGTCAGGTGATGTTGCCATTTAGGGCATTAGGCAAGCTTTACTGGTGCCACCAAAAAAAACAAAACATATACAACAAGACCTTATGTACAAAGAACTGTACATTTATTTAAACAAAGATAATAAACACTGAAACAATAGGCTCAAATTTCTTCCAAACAAAATAAAATAAACATCTTCTATAATTAAAAAAAAAAAGCCACAATAAATGAATTTTTCCCTCTTTTATTTACAGTAAAGTAGTGCAACATCTTCATTAAAAACACAACAGGAGCTGAGAAAAACATGCACACTGAACATGAAATCAGAAAACTAATCATAAACAATACAATATTGTGTGCAAAATTATATAATACAAAGTTGATCCATATAACATGTTAAATTATCAAAATATGATATGCAAAATAAACAAAAAAATGATGTGCAAATTCAACTCAAGTAACAATTTCTTCTTTACATTTTACTTTGCATGATCACACTTCACAGACTTGTATTTACAGTGCAATCCTTCTGGCCTAGGGCGCCCTCCACTAGGTGGCACCCTAGGCAACCGTTTATGTCGCCTTTAGGAAGGACCACCACTGACTGTACCCGGAATTCTGGGCCTTTTTGATTCGGGTTCCTGTGGGAGCTCCAGTCAAGAAGGACCAGTGCTGAACCTTTTATATTTTTCATGTGATCAGAATAAATTCTTAACTCTTTCACCCATAAAGACGACATTTGACGATACTCCCCCCCACCCCTGTACCCTTAATAATAACTTTTGACACCTCTGTTGTAACCGTTCAGACGTGATTTGACGACCATTAGAACAGGTTCTGTTTTTCCAAATGTAAGAGGATGTGATAGGTGAAGGTGACCACAGCCCATACCAGCCCAACCAATAATTTAAATAATAAATTTTCTTTATTTTATTATTTTTTTCTTTATTTCTTTTTTAAATACACTTTTACTTTTTAAATTTTTTATTTTTTAATTTTTTAAATTATTTTTTCCCATTTTTTAAATGTTTTGTTTCTTTACTTTTTTATTATCAATTTATTTTTTTTTAATTAAAATTATATTTATCTCACCACTTTGTCATGAAGTTTGCTGAAGTAGTGATGACTGTAGCCACTGGAAAAAGAAACAACACACAAGGAAAAACAAAATTTTCCATGGGTAGAACTAATAACATATGTACAGGTTGTTCCTAGAAGGTGAACAAGGAGGAAAGAGTTCAACTGAGATCAAGGCGTGTCCTGAGCTCATGTTTAGAGCTTCCAATCAACAAATACAACATTGGACCTTAACAGAAGCAGCTGAAAGTATGTAAGCCAATTTAGGATGATTTTGACACAATATGAACAGTTCTCCTGTGGTGAAGCACAACCATCGAGTCCTCCAAGGTTACTCAACTGGCAGTTAATTAACAAATACGCTTCCAATAAGCTTGGCTATACAAGTCTATTTCCCTACTTCCATATTGCTCCCACACACACACACTCACACACACACCCATTCTCCTCCTCTGTTTTAGCCCGGCAAGCTGTGATCCAGTGCCAGAAGTGGCCATCTTCCCAGGAACAACTCTTTGTTTTTCTCTCCTGCAGCTCAGTCAGCGTCCCTTTGAGTTACAGCTCCTCAGAGAGCTCATTGTGTTTGTGTCCGCATACGCACACACACAACACACACAGCCAGAAAGACAGCAAAGCAGAATGCTCCATTTATTTTCCCATTACAGCCTGGCTGGTTTACTCTCCAATAGTTTTACATGCTGTTCAATCTCAGCTTGCTCGTTTAACTTTTTTTTCGTACTGAACACATGAACAGCGAGATGCTCGAGATGCTTGTGGAGATGTAGATGTTTGCCAAGAAATACAGCTGTGAGAAATAAATCTCCAGTTCTACGTTTTTGTATTGTACATAAGACATTGTCTAACTTCCAAGTACACAATGTTTCGGCCTTGATTATTTACTTCATGTGGAGTTTATCGAGGTGGACAAATCCTACATATCTCTTTGATAAAAATAGTCCATCTCCAGATTTCTGGACAGAGAGCATGGTTGCTTTGTGCGAGGCCACACCATACGTCTTGCTCTGTGATATTTCAGGGCTCATCACAGTTGCATAATTGAATTGACTTGCATGGGTGAACTTAATTGCCTCCAGTGCCAATGAGCCCTGGCTTAGATGTAGGTGCACAGTGTGTATCGGCAGATCTGACTTTTAAGCAGCAAGCTGCAACAGCAAAAGCAGCGTCCCTCTCAAAGCCTAAATGGGCAAGATTTAACCTGAGGGTGATTGAAGACTATTCAGCCAAGGCGCCGCCCCACCTTCGAGGACCCCGATAAGCAGTGATTCATTGGCACTGCCCATGGCAAGAATGAGTCCAGCAGATAGCAAACAATGACAACAACACATGAACAAGGAAACCACAAACATAAGAAGGTATCTTTTCCTCTCACTCAACTACACCTCACATTAGAGATTTAAAATATGACTTAAAATATGCACCATTTTACTGAATACTCATTCACAGGAGATGCATATTGTTTTTACAAGGTTAAAGTATTTGCTTTGCTTTGGGATCATGTCAATCTTTCTTCACATTAGTCTTCCATGTAAATTCAACATGTAGCTATGTCTCCATCTAGTGGTCAAGTACTGACATTGATTATGTGTTACAGCTTTAAAAATTAGCCTAAAATGTCTGTGATTTTCTATGGAAACTTGATATAATAGCTCATTACCTTAACCATTTAATATTTATTAATGTATTTATTTTATTTTATTGGTTTATTTGATAGGGACCATGCATATTCATGAACATTGCTTTACAAAGCATACACCCATGTAAATATGCCAGAATTAGTAAAAAAAAAATAACTACTTTTCATCTGCAGTCCCTTGGCAGGTGCCAAAACAAGACATAAAACACCTAACACTGGTTCACTATCACTTAAGAATTTTAAAAAACACATAATGATGACATAGACAACATCAAAACAAAAAAACCAAGTAAAATAGAAAAACAAAAAAAAGACATTCAAATAGACATTCTTCTTGAAATGTTATGTAAGACAGGTTGTGTAGCTTGTTTTTTAACATCAAATATTCTTTAAATACATGTTACTTGTTATTGAAAAAAATGAGTTTTGTTCCACATGAGAAACCCTGGATGGCTTTATGAATCACATTCATGTCATAGGTTGACCTTTTACTTCTTTGTCACATTGGTGTAATACTTATTCCCAAAGCTGTATATTTCATACAGTGATGGGTCTGTTCTGACATTACATTAAGATCCGTTCTGAGATATCTGCAGACAAGCAGACAGCTTTAAATACATCTGTTCACGTCTGGGGTTAGATAGCATCTGCAGACATGTCCTGAGACATCACTTATTTCCTGCAAACTGTAAGATTTCAGCAGTCTTCAGAGTTTATCAGGAGCCACACTTTGCTACATCGATGGAATACACTTGAGTATTAATAAAATCTACAGAAGCTATGGGATAAAATCTACAATATTTATGGGATATGACCAAATTAAAGCACAACAATAATACATCATCAGCTCATGTCAGCACCTTTTCTTGAAGGTTTCTTGGGCTTCAGGGGTTGACTTGTGTTATAAAATAATGTGTTATGTATATTGGGTATACACAATGTTTTGCAACCAATGTTTTGATGTGTATTACTCCATGTG
>JAPTGZ010000023.1:32909387-32919747 GCA_029814645.1 Fowleria isostigma | reverse complement strand
TGTCCAGGGTGTACCCCGCCTTCGCTCTTAAGTAGCTGGGATAGGCTCCATGCGACCCCCGTGACCCTAATGAGGATAAAGCGGGAATGGAAAATGAATGAAAAAGTGTCTATCACAAAATACACATGCAGGTAGAAACAATTATATATGTTTCTATCCATGGAGCAATATACATCAAGACATTGGCTGCGAAGCATTGTGTGTACACAATATACACAACGCATTATTTTATACTGCAAGTCTCCACTAGTATACAGTTCCTGAGGCCCGAAAGAGAGTGAGACGAAGCATATCTTATTTTCTCCCACCCCCTTCAAGAAAATTAAGTGTAGAACAAACATAAAAAGCCTGTGTATCTCTGTTAGAGGGAGGTACATCTGTGATAATTTGGATCAGAACTTAAAAATGTTGTCTTCAATTTGTGCATTTAAATGAATGTATAAATCCAGTATAATAATGAAATATAGAACATTACCTGAAGTGAATAATAAAAGTTGTAATATCAAAGAATTGCATGAAATAAGATGTTAATATGGCCTATTTGTAATTAATTAACTAATGTCCACTATCATGATTAGGAAATACTATCACATATATAAAAAATTGCATTTGTAGCATATCAGTATTATAGTTTGATTATGTAAATCTGATTATGTGTGAGGTGATTATAAAAGTGTATGGTGAACAGTTTGCATGGATGTTTTTTCGTTAATGTACAAAAAAAGTGTTAGCAAAGCAGAGGAAGCTGAATTAATTGAAATATTATTTTGTTAAAAGGGGGCCCAAAATTATGTTTGTGTCATATTATTCTCTGTTATTGGGTAATTTTATGTGCTCGAAATAAAAATAAACTAACTTACTAAATAGTGCTAAGTTCAAGTGTCACGTTGGGTATTTATACGACAAGGCTTGAACACAAATTGACTTTCTCCAGGACATAACTTGAGCTCAACATTCCTGCCTTTTGCTTCAGTGCTTCAGGTTGAGGCTTGTCTGGATAGTTTCATAACCAGTGCTTTCTCGAGTGCATTGGAGAAAGTGTCTGGTTTTGTCTTAATTTATTCTTTTTGTGTTCTGGTCGATAAAGCAAAGTGTAATTTTTGCAATTTATCTGCAAAGACACAGACATTATATTTATAACATGAAAACCTCTCATTTTGACTTTTACAAATAAGGAAATAATGAGGCAACACGATATTGCCAAATGCTTCCTTTTTCAAACTTTCTGCTGCTTCTCATCTTCTTAACAGGTGCGACATAAAATGTTATATGCTGCTACTAGAGCCACACTGAAGAAAGAGTTTGGAGGCGGGCACATTAAGGAGGAGCTTTTTGGCACAACAAAGGTAGGTCGCTCTAATCATAGAATGCTTGAAGTCTTTTTTAGGCCCCATTTATGCTCACTTTACAGATGTAAATAGGTGTGTTCCGGTCTAATGTTGTCATTGAGTTCATACTTTCATACATCCTGTATGTTGGTATGAGCCTTTCTCAATCAGTCCACCAGAGGGCACCGCTTTTAATGACCATACTGGTCAAATACCATGAAGAAGAAGAGTTTAGTTTTTTTGAGAAGAAGAAGAAGGAGAGTCAATAATAACAAACATGGCAACTTCAGAGGAGGTTTTACTAATATGGATACTACTACTACTAATAATAATGGATGAGAGTTTTATAGTGCTTTTCAAGGCAAGGTTAATATCGCGAAGGGTAGTTGTCATAAATATATCGGTAGTTTTTCACTAACTCACACTGCCGGTCTTTGAGAAGTTCTACTATTTATGGAAATTATGTTCAAATCTCAACACTACCTCCATGGTTTCCTTCGTTTCGTCCGTCTGGGTACACATCTGAAAGCTCCTGGAAAACAGACAGAATTCCACATGTATTGTATGCAGCGGACAGACAGAATGCTCCGTCTGTATCCGTCTGTGTCTTTAACGTAGAGCTTAAACCAACCCTTATGCTTGCGTTACGCATATAAATAGGTACATCTGTTTCTAATGTTGTCATGCATCACTGCGTTCATACTTCCATGCGTCCTGTATGTTGGTATGAGCGTTTCTCAATCAATCCACCAGAGGGTGCTCCTCTTAATTACCATACTGGCCAAATACCATGAAGAAGAGTTAAGTTTTTGGAGAAGAAGAAGAAAGTCAATAATAACAAACATGGCGATGACAGAGGAGGTTTTACTAATGTGGACACTAATGTTAAGATTGAGAAGGGTAGTTGTAATAAATATGCTGGTCGTTTTTCACTAACTCACACAGTCAACACTGCCCCCTAGAGCCAAAAAGAAAAGCAAAGTCGGTTATCAATCGTCGACAGTGTCTTACACCTGGTGACACGAGAGGAAACACAACACATTTATTTAACCGTTTATGTTAGCACCACACAGCTAATGTATCCTCCTGAGTATTTTTTCATATCACAATATATATCGCAGGGTTAAAAAAAATTGCAATGTTAGTTTTTCCAGTATTGTGCAGCCCCTACTTCCCCCACAGCGTGCAGTTGCATTGCATTGTTTCATCCGTCTGGGTATGCATCTGTAAGCTCCCAAAAAACAGACAGAATTATGCACAGGACAGACAGAAGGCTCCGTCCGTATCCATCTGCGTCTTTAACGTAGAGCATAAATAAGCCCTTATGCAATTCTATGACAAGTTTAGTTTTTATGGGTTTGGTAAATAAGAAGTGAGTTTGTATGTAAACGGATGAGTTTGTCATGAAGTGTTTGATTGTGTTGTTCTTTGACCTGCAGGAAGATTTGAATTTCAGTGGATACAAGAAACATCTGACCTCGCAGAGTGCTCCCCTGCCTCTCACCGCTGCAGAGGAGGAACTGAGGCAGATCAAACTAAGTGAGGTATGTGGAGATCTACTGGTTTAGATTGTCTCATCAGCTTCATTTCAAGCAGGGCTGGCCCCTGGCATAAACACTCAATGGGGTTGTTTAGGGCCGCAAGCACAAGCCTCTCAAAATTTGATGTAGTTTTAATATACCTAGGGATGGGAAGCGAGAACCGGTTCTTTTTTGAGAACTGGTAGCTCAATTCCTTGGAATCGTTTGCCTGCCTGCTTAACGATTCTGCTGATTGATTCCGCTCTCATTGCGCATCTGTGATGATGTCAGACGCACGCTGCATTGTTTTGGTTCAGAACATAGCTGCCATGGCATCCAGGCAGAAACGTTCTAAACTCTGTCTATATTTCAGGTGTAAAGACAACACCAGGTCCATTTTTTTCAGAGGAAATCCTCCAATATGACAAAAACATTTGTCCACAGCATCACATTTATCTGCAGGAATGTCATGTATTTGATATGATACTTAGCCACGTTTGTGGACAACAGCCCTCCAGTAGCGCACCACCGGTACCCGTCTGCGCTCGGTACAAGTCCTCATCTCCACTCCACCAGTACCGCAGTGGCTGAATTGATAGGAAATAGGAGCAGGGGCAGTTTGTAAATCACATTATGTGTCAGCATATTAGTCAGATCCACTGTAAACTCTGATCTACCACACCTCCAACAAACACTTCACATGTATTTTACTGACACAGAACCTGAACCGGACCTGGTGTCATCTGTTATTATTATTTGTACATACTGTAGTTGTTATATTTTCTGTTCAGAGATGGAAATATAAAAGACAGTTAATGCAAACAAACCTATTAGTACGCTTTTATTCCCTCACCCAATGAGAATCAATAAGGAATCTGATCCATAAGTAGAACCAATAATGGCATCAGAATTGTTAAATTCCTATCAATTCCCATCCCTAAATATACCAATACATTGTTTTAAAATAAAGTAAAATGTTTGTTTCTTAATCATGTGCATGTGTGTTAATTCAGTTATGAGCAGTGCGTGTGGTTTGGTGGTTGCCCTGTGAAAGTTTTGGGGCCACAAACAAAATCTAGCTTCTGGCCGTCAGTCCTAGGGCCGGCCCTGCTTTCAAGACCATTTTCAAAGAAACCCTGTTCTCTGCAGTGGAATGTGTACACATATCCCTGCATGTTGACAAGCCGTGGGCCTTGAGTCACTTCTGAAGTAGGCGTGGATTAGATTTATTCTCTGTTTCAGTTCTGAAAAGGGATGACACTCTATCATCCGTGCACTTGAGGCTTTTAAAAAGAGGCTTGAAAATAATAGCTTACATCAGCTCACAGCAGGATTTCTCCTAATCACATCTCCTGTGCCTGAGATGTAAAACCCAATAGAAACAATGTGGCGTATCAATGAAGGCTAGTGATGCATCCTCCCAAACAGCACAAGGTCAGCAGCAGTGCAAGTGCACAAATGCTTGCCCGGCAGTATCAAAACAGAGTAAAGATGCTGATGCGTTGGAACAGCAGGATGTTGGCGGAGATGAATCTATTAGGCTTGTATCCATAAAAACCCATGGCTGTGTAAAATGTCTTGCTTACCGTCGTAAAAACCCCATTCAGCGTGAGGCGTAAGTGATTTCAGAAGAGCTTTTTATGAGTCTTTAGATCTCATGTTTCCACGTTTGGTGCTTCATGCAAATGTAACTTTCAGTGCTTGGCCGGGAGACTATACGACATATGTGAGTTGTATCAATCTGCCGGTTGCAGCGATAAGATAAGAAAATACTGTAACAGCTCTGGTTGAGTTTATGATGTTAGTGGTGTTTATTCTTCAGATGTGATACACTTTCAAACTCAACTTTCTCTAAAATTGAGTGGCCAAAACCATGGATATCACCAAATAAATTCTGTATTATGGATAAAATTAAGGTACAGGACCTCCAGTTCAATATGGACGTGTACTGAATACCTGTAGTGTATGTGATGGACACAAACACTCAGGAAACAGGGCGGCAAATTCTCAGTGCAAGCCAGTCGGACGTTCAGAGCATGTTAACATTCATTTTCAGTTTTTTGTATGTTGCAGCTTTGTGGCTCAAGAATCCACGGGTTCATTTATAGCAGAAAGTGTTTTATTTTTTAACTCAAGTTGGTAAAATCCAGTGGACTTGTGTGTCTCTGTTATGGTGTGAGTCATGTTCACAACACGTTCACATCAGGGAATACTGTGTGAGGCATTCAAAAACACTCAGTAAATTACAGGGTTTGCCATAAATGAACGTTGAACTTTCAAAAATGCATAACATGTGGTGTGTCTGTTAATGCACAAATGACTGAACAATATTTTGTAGAAATGTCCCGTGTCCCACAGATCGTTATGGAGTGGAACCCTCCCCCATCATACCCTCACTGTACCCAAAACATACCAAAAATGAATTGAACCGAAGGACCCCTGTACCAAAAACATACTGAGCCAAAATTTTTCTGCTATTTTATCTAGATTTTTTGACATTGAGGAAATCTGTACTTTCTGGAACTCTAATCCTGAAACCACTTTACACTTATTCTTTCATCTTGTGCGTGCTTCAAACTTTTGGTCTAAAATTGAAAACCTCATTGTGTCAAACTGTAATAGGAATGTAATTAGAACATCTCAGAATGTACTTGTGTATTTTGAACATGACATGCTTGATCTTGAAGTTATTGTTAATCTGATAATTTTACTTGGTAAATTTCACATACATAAAAGCAAATATGCCAAAACAACCCCAAACTTTAAAGGAGTTATGTCAGAATCCGAAAAATATATCCAATCACCAGAATTTGTATTTAATAAATAAAGCACAAAAACCCTGACAATATAAGTACATCTTTTCAAAATGGACTGAATCTACTCTCTTTTCTTTATGTATATGTGTATATATAAATATATATCTTTATTTTTTTGTTTACAAAGTTTTTCATTGAACTTTCCTATTGTATCAATTGTAACCATGCAGTGGAATGTACATAAAATATAACAACATAGTTATGTAACCCCACTATAACAGTCCCAACCCTGCTGCACCTATTCCAACAAAATAATATAAATGCACATGTCCAAAAGGAATACATAAAAAAAAAAAAAATACAAAAAAAAAAAAAAAATTACCAAAAAACCCAAACATATACATACATATATGTATATACACACACACACATATCTCCTTAGGTACAATGAGATATTGTTTGTGTCCATATTTTTAATGTATAATAAAACAGGCTGCCACATTGCATAGAATTTGTCTGCACTGCCTCTTGTGAAATATCTATTTTTCTCTAATTTTTGATCGTTCATCAGGTCTTTATATTTTTGTATTTTAAGTTATTACTATTAATTTTTTTCTTTTGCGTATCTATAAATCCTTGAATTATGTTAATTGATTTATATATAAATGATTTTTCTTTATGAAATCTTGTTGTGTTTAAAATTTCAGTGTTTTGAATGCATTTGTATTCTCGATAAAGATTTATTGGGAAAAAAATATATATACACTTTACAGATTCAAAGCCATTCCATCAGATACAATGTTAAAAAAAAAAAAACAACATATTTGCTTTTAAAGTTTGGACTTGAGATTCAATGTGACTTTCTACCAGTGAACTCTGCGTGTGTTTTGGAGCCGACCTGTTCTAACTGCTTCACTTCCCGGCTGCCACATAAACAAGAACTGTCTGTCTTACCATATATGGAAGTACTTTGAGTAGCGCACTCCTCTCTACAGTCTGGTCAATTAAAAGCAGCAGGGCAAATGGGAAGTGAGGTTTGAGCCTGTCCCACTTGACCAGCTGTTGAAGGAAGATAATATAGCATTAATCTGGACCGCCTGAAAGAAAAAGAAGCTTTGAAATATTTATCATTGCGATGCCTTGGAGACGGCCTCCCTTTTCCTAAGCAGATGGATAAAAAGACCCGCAATCCTTTTTGGTATGCGAGGTAGCTACATCAGAGGCTCAATCATGTTTGCACGGCATTTCATTTTGTGGGAACAGGGTTCTAAAAATAGATGCAATCCATCAGTGTAATCCCCCCAGCCTTTCCAGTTTTTCTGTGTGATTTCGTGGAGGCGCCTTGTCACTTTCCATACAAGCACCTCATCTGTACTCATCAAGCTCTGACATTCAGGCCGCTTGTTGCATTTGTAAACCTTTTAGGTCTTGATGCCTAAAATGAAGGTTATTTATTCTATTCCAGTTTTCATCACAAGTCATTAGTGCCATTGAACTGTGAGCTCTTTGACTGTATATTTGGACTCCAGTTTGATCGTTTCTGTTCACCAGAGCAGAATTAAAAAGCAACTTTTTGTTTTTCTAGAATGTATATTTACTTGTATATAGCCTACAGCAGTGTTTTTTAACCTTGGAGTCAGAACCCCATATTGGGTCGCCTGGGATGCAAATGGGGTCACCTGAAATTTCTAGTACCGTAATTGATAAAAATAAAAGTAAAACAAATTGTAATGAAAAATATTTGTTAAGGACTCAACGTATATTTCATTATGATTAAAACAATGCACACTTTTTCTAGTAAAATTAAAGTTCAGATAAAATGTAGGTTATAATATCTACATAGAGGGCATATCTGGATTGATCTTGATTGTTTGTTCAGCAGGGATTTTTCTGAACAGGGGATCAGGGGCGCTGCGCCCTTATACTCCCACCGTGCACCCTCTTACCGAGATGCCGATAAAACACAAATGTACTTCATTCTGCCCTACAACGATCTTTTCCCTCCAAAAAAACCCAAGCACCACCACCTGACAATGTGCCTGATCCTCGAATACGTTCTTATTACTCCAAAAATATTCCAATCCGACCGTTAGACGGTGAAAAAACGATTCAAATTGAAGTTTCCCCGACCGAGTCGCCATATTCAGGGACGGAGCGCGGCGGGGCGGGGGGGGCTCGGTCGCTTCGCTGACTCGCCTGGCGCTGCGCCCTCATACTGAATTTTTCTAGAAAAACCCCTGTTCAGTATTAATTTTCAGCTTTGTAAATACAAGGTCTCCTGACCAAGGAAAATAAAATTCTCCTTTCGTGCAGTAATCTCAACCTGGCTTTTCTGCCTCTGTCCTCCAATAACAGGGTTTGTAATATTTATATCACAAGGACGTGCAATAATTTTATTTTATTTTTTTCATTAACTTTCTGTTTTTTATACCATGAGGTACCACAGTGGTTTTCTCTACCCACTCTAACATAATAGTTACAGTGATGTGATGCTACTGCAGCTGGTTGAATGTAGGTTTACATGTTATTAACATTGACAATATTTGAATATTTTCAGAGCACAACTAGTCCAAGGCCTGAACACTTGAATTTAAAGATTTTATGTTTATATACAGTATTTACCAAACCAGGCAAGCAATGGAATATAGTTAAAGCTCTTCCATGGCGCTACTGTGGCACTTTAGTTATTATGAAATACATCCATGTCATTTACACATTGTTATATGTGAATAAAATGACCAAATATTTGACTGTGTTTGTGACTTAAGGTCTATGGTAACAGCATCGCCAGATTCTACCACAGAATTGTGTCACTGATTGTAACAGTACAGTATTGTCTTAAATTATAAATAATTATATTTATAGTAGTTCTAATATACAAACGATTGGCTCATTTTAACATTGTTAAGAAACATTTTTATTAGTAGATGACATTGGTATTTCATGAGGTGAATGAGAAATATTGCAATATTGTTGTTATCGCAATTGTGTACACCCATATTGTAAGTTTGGCTAATATCGTGCAACCCTATTTCTTAGTGGTTCTATTCTCCAGCAAAACAAAAAATACACGGGAAAAACAAAATGTTCTATATCAGCATGGGTTGTTTCTAGTAGGCATCCAAGTGGGAAAGAGTCCACTCAGTCTTTCTCAAATGGGGGTACTTGTACCCTCGGGGGTACTTGGAAGAAGCCCAGGAGTCCTTTTTTTTTTTTTTTTGGTGGAAAAATGCATTAAATAAGTCATGTGCTGAATACAAAATATACCATGAGAATTATTGCTGAAATATGAAACACAATAAATAGATTCAAATGATAAAAATTACACTCCTAGTTTTACTGTCAATCATGTTGTTTAAGCTTTGGTAACATTTTAAGAACATTTACATTTTATAATATTCAAGATAAGTTTATGTGAGTAATTAAGTTATTATTTCTTGTTGATAAAAGGTTTATTATACTCATTAATGACCGATTTATTCATTTTTCTTACCAATGAAAGAGGGCACTTTTCTACAGAAGAGGATTAGAGCCACTAGGGGAAAAAAAAACAAGTCCAATACATTAGTTATTATTCTGAGGAGAAAAAAAAAGATAGAATTCTGAGATCAAAGTCCAAAATCTGACTTTTTTTTAATCTGAACAATATTTCAATTCTAATTTTTTTTTTTTAAGTCAGAATTCACAAACACAAAATTTACTTTATTGCAGGTAAATATCTGTTATATGTTTACAAAGTTTTGAAAATATAAACCTTTGACACAGGAACAAATTTTTCCAAATTTTTTTCAATTCGAAATGTTGAAGCAAAAGTTGGGGTACTTGGATAAAAAAGTAAATTTCAGGGAGTATTGCACTGTAAAAAGTTTGAGCCACTGGCTTAAGTCACTGGTGTTCTTTATAGAATGATTAAAATCCTTAAATTTGCTTGTGTGTAATTGTTGTACCTATTGATGAAGCACCAACTTTCTGAAAAACACCTGTAATATGAAGCATGTTTGACTGTAAAAACAGACTTATTATGTAACGGTTGCACTGCTCATTAAATAAGGGAATACCCAAGTGTCTCCTGTGTGGTTGTTGCGTTCAGGTGCAGACGGACATCGGCGTGGACACCAAACACCAGACCCTGCAGGGCGTGGCCTTCCCCATGCACAAAGATGCTGTGGCAGCACTCGAACGCTTTAGGGACAAGAAAGTCAATTACGTACAACTGGTGAGTCCTTCGGATCGGATCATTAGTGAAATTCTGACCTTTGGTTTGTAATGAATCAGATCAATCTCCGTCTTTTGTCACGTATAGTTTGGAGGGATAAAGGTGCTTTTTGTGCAGAGCTGTTTACAGACAAACAACAATGAGTGACTCATTTTGTCCAAAAAGCCTTTGTGTTGAGTCTTTTCATTGAAATTCAAAGGGTGTGTGTCACAAGATCAAATGAGTGCATTGTACAGATGAATACTTCAAGCACAGTCGCAGCCTTGTCTCTGATCCTTTTTTGTTTAACATGAAAGGTTTTAAACCAAGCAAAAATATTTTAACGTTTTCCCTCCATTAAGACTACATTTGATGATCAGCCTCTTGTACCCGTAATGATAAGTTTTGACACCTCTGTTATTTCACTAAAGACGTGATTTGACAACAATTAGAACAGGTTTAATTTTTTTTAAAATGTAACAGATGCCGTGATAGGATTAAATAATAAATGTCCTTTATTTTTTCTTTATTTTATTTTTTTTCTATATAATTTTTTAAAAT
>JAPTGZ010000023.1:32846034-32858538 GCA_029814645.1 Fowleria isostigma | reverse complement strand
TCTCTCTCTCTCTCTCTCTCTCTCTCTCTCTCTCTCTCTCTCTCTCTCTCTCTCTCTCTCTCTCTCTCTCTCTCAAATTTCTGTGTGTACACATGAGGTATGTACACGCTGTACAGATATACAGCTGCAGGCACCAGTGATGAAGGGGACATGTATTTACTCATATGCTTATTAAAAAAAAAAAAAAAAAGATCTGGAGCTACTGCCAAAACATCTGGGGCTTAAGCCCTGAATCCCCAAGTCTAACGACGCCCATGATTGTTGTTAAAGCAAAGTTTTGTTTGGCAAAACTGTTTGAACACACCCTCTCAGACTGTGAATGTCACTGGTTCCATTCACAAAAAATCCCCAGGCACAGGTGATCTAAGGTTATGAACACTTTTCCATTACATTCCTGACATTACTTCGCCTGTTTGTCCAGCAGGACGCCATACAACCTACAACTGACAACCTACAATCTGCTGCAGTACTTGCTCACACACTCATCATGCCCAAACCCTTGAATCTGCCATGCCACACCCCGTCTGTCATTGACAAAGTTCAGATGCTATCAGCGACATATGCCGCCAGGTCTGCAGGAGGCTGGATAAGACTGTTTGCTCACTCCAGGGCAGTGGTCACCTACTTTTCTCCGTCTCTTACAATCACTAGAGAGGGAGGTTCAGATCAGGCTCCAGTTATCGTGATGTACTTGGTAGACCTCCTGGACCAGACAGCAAATGAAGTGTCCTGATGCTAAACTGGTCAAACTGGGGCTCAACTCACATTGCAGATAATTGTTTTATGGGCTCATTGGCAGTTATAGAGGTACAACACAAGTCCTCAGGGATTAGGAAGACAAATTAAGGTGTTTTAGACAAATGCCAAAGTTAACTGATGAGGAGAGAGATACTCACTAAGATTTTATGGGTCATATATTTTAAGTGTGTGAAGGAAGGAGTTAGCATCTGTTTCTCCAAGTGGGATTGAGGAGGCTGGGTCTGAGGGCTGTTTGGTATGTGAGGAATATTGTCTGTGGATAACAGAGCACTGATTTCTTGTGATGTTTCAAGAAGTGTCATTACCTCTAATGTCCTTTATGGTAAGCACTGGGTCAAAGGGCAGAGCACATTTTTTCTTTCTCACCAGACCAACAGTACACACCCATCTTTTGGGAGAAAAGAATGACTGAAATACTAAATATTAGGATAAGATAGAAATTCCATGAGTAGGTGGGATGAAAGGGAGCAAAGTAAACAGTGAAGGAGGCAAACTTTGTCTTATTTGTTATTGCACTTATTTTGATCAAACCAAAAAAGAAGTACTAACCAGTATTACTATCATTTAACTTTACCTCAAAAAAGGGCACACTAAGGGTGTTTTCACATTGGGTGTCTGGATCCATGCTGTACTTGGATACACTCACATCTTTCTCGCAGATGTTGCGTACTGCAGTCCGTGCATGTACAAGTGGGTGTTACAGGGCTGAAACAGTAGGTGTCGGTGTGGAAGGAGTTCTGTCCCTATTCAACAAACGCAGAAGACAAACCCATACGTGGCAATACTTTTCAATCTGTTGGTCTGTTTGAGCCAAACTTAAGAAGAGGAACCTATGTTGTCCCTGATATATTACCGAGTGGTATGATTGATAAGGCAAGCCTGTACCACATAGAGCCGTGGCTTTTTCAGGAGACAACTAGGTTATGTCCGGTGTCGAGCACGGATCACTTTCACACTGTAACTTACCATACTGGAATCCACTCAGTCTGTACCTAGGACTACCTTCTCAGCTGGACTCAGGTATGGTACTCATGCATGTGTGGCAAGGACGAAGAAGCCCTGGGCAAGCTTCGAACCCCAGACTTCCAGGTGATAGTCATGCATGCTAACCAGTCAGCCAAAGGGATATCCTCTTGGCCAAGTAGCCAGGGTGCATAACCAATCGGAGGCATAGCAACAAGACCGTCACAGTCATATCTTTCCCCCTCTTTTCACAAGCATGTCCCCGTGCTTCAGGCAGGCTGCCACACAATTAGATATCCATGGACCCCCCCTTAGTGCTACACGGACCCTGCTCACAACGGCTGAATGTGGCAAGGACGAAGACGGCCCGGGCAGGCTTCGAACCCCAGACTCCCGGGTGAGAGTTATGCGTGCTAACCAGTCTACCAAAGGGATATCCCCTTAGCCAAGTAACCAGGGAGCATGATCAATCGGAGGCATAGTGACAGGACCGTCACTGTCACATATTCGCACGTTTGCATTCACATTGATAAAATTAAGCGGACTTTGGGGTCACGTCCTTGGATATGGCCTTGGGTACGCAGTGTGGAAATGCCCTAACTCTAAAGTAGTCAGTTTGGTTCAAGTATTTGTCACATCAATAGTTAATTAATTCATTCTCTGAAGCCTTGCAAGGATTTGGGGGGTGCCATAGCCTCTTCCGGCTACCAACATGTGAAGGTGGGATACACCCTGGATATGTCACCAGTTCATCACAGAGCTGACATGTACAGACAATCCAGTTGACCTATTAAGTGCATGTCTTTGAATGTGAGAGGAAGCTAGAGTACACAGGGAAAATCCACGCAGGCACAGGGAGAACATACAAACGCCACAGTACTAATGTCTGCAGAAGAGGCAAACTTGACATTATTTGACTCCTTTTCATGAATGATTTTTTTTTTTTCCTCAGCCACACAGGGTAATACAACCACATCACATGCTGTCCCACCTCATTATTTTGTTACACCAAAAGGGTTATTAAAGTTTCAGCCACTCAGTTTGATACTAGCACATGTTTGGTTCTAGTCAACCCTCTTAAGCATTTAGGGTTTCTTTATTTGAGTTGTTTTGTTAATTTATTTTAACCTTACAGTGTTCACATATTAACACTGTAAGGTAATTAAGTTAATTTGTGACTTATGTATTATATTATTGTCTTTGAGTTATGGGTGTGGCTAGGTGGAGGTCTCTCAATTTTGACAAAATAATACAAAAAATTTTTTTTCACTAAATTATAAAATGCTCTGGTTGATTATAAAGCAATAATTAGAGCCAAAACTGAAATCATAAATACACTGTCAGCCAACACACTGACACCAGCTTCTCTAACAATCGTGAGCTTTTGGAGATTCTCAATTTGCCTTGTTATTCAGTATACCAGCACAAAAACAAAACAGGCAAAGATGGGCATGTCCAGACATGCGAGGTCAATCCAGTCAAGAGTTGGTGACTGTCAGAGTGCACACCGAGCGGTATACTGACAAAAAAAGGCCCAGAGGCCCAAATCAAAAATGTTAAAACCAATATTTTCATGGATAAGGAAAAGCCCAACATAGTAACCAAGAGATGAAAAATAAGTTGGAGGGTAGAAAATTGTTTTAAGTGTATTGTACACCTGATTTAAGTCATGGGTCAAAACCGACCTATTAACATGAGATTATAATAAAAGAAAGCTAACACAAGAGGAAGGTTGACACCCTCTTGTTTAGTCATTGTCATTATTTTGTTATTTTTAACGCAGTTATTTTGTTTTGAATTGTTTTGTAGACATAGTTATAATTTTGGCTCTGTATTGCTTTTACATTTTTTTTTGATAAATGAAAACCTATTTTTGACACTTGAATCGAGTTTCCTTGCTTTACTTTATGATTCTTGATACAGTTTTCCTTGACTTTTCATGCAGATATCTAAAACTAGTATGAATCCTCTCAAGGTCAGATTGTAGTGCAATTCGCAGTGATCCACATTTAACCAACTATTACAGCTTGCATTTCTTTTTATAACAAACTTTAAACATTTCTGTTATACTTAGCACAATGTGAATAAAAATCTGAGCAAAGTTTAGTCTTAGGGTTGAGTTACAAATTTGGAGAACCTGTTCACTGCAAAATAAATATTGGTAAAAAATGAACAGATCAAGTGCTTAGGTAAACATGGTGCAAAAAGTTGCCTCAAATCAGAATTTTTATGGAGATGCTTTTAAACACTGGAAACCCATGCATATTAGTAACATATTATGTTACTCAAACAAATATGTTAATATTATCAGTTACATGAATACAGTTGGTGTATTTATGTGTTCAAACTTTGACAGAATTTGTTACCACTTGCCTCTGGAAAAAAAACACCCAGGCCATGATTATATGTTACATTTTGCTGTAACATTTCTAATTAGAGAACAGTCAGATGAAGAGGATATAGAACAAGTCGAGTCACAGTCACTTTGGTGTCAGAAATAGAGCAATGAAATGTGCACATTTAATTCACTTACAATAAATGCCTTTAGCAGTGACATTTCTTTTTCTTTCAGTGTACATTGCTTTTAACCTATAGCTGCTATTTCATGTGATAAAAGTGTCTTGCCCTGATGCTGACCCTGCAGGGAGGCTACAAGGCTCTGCAGTACTGTACCAACATGCATTTTTCCATTGTTCCATGTGTGATTACAACTATGATGTAATGTGAGTGTGCTACACACACCCCGAGGCTACGGTGGGACTTCTGCTGTTGGTGGAATAATTTGCAATCTCCTGTTTTGTTTGTTTTACCTCACATTGGATGGAATTCCCCTCTTATCTAAATCCAATAATTACTCAAACCTGGATGTCAAAACACTTTCCATTATTATCAGAATCCCCTTTCCCCCCTTCCCTTTGATGCCAGTGTAGGAACACAGTCCCTGGGTCTTTTTTAGCTTAACTGAGTTGTCAGGGTCTGTAACCACAAAAGTTAAGTCTGTCCCTGGGGACAGACAGATTGCGTCTCTGATCTCAGGATATACTGCTGACTTGTCAGGATTAAGACCACACAATTCTGTCTGTAACATTCATTTATCAGTGTTCCTTAGCTTGCAGTGGGTGTTTACATAGCACATATTGCAGGTTTTTGCCATTTTTTTTTTCACCAAGAAAATTATAAATGAGTAAGACAAGATAATGGGTAAACACAAAATTTCCAATCTTTTCAACATTTGTTTTACCTTCATTTCAAATACATCACTATCATTTTGTGTTTTTCTTTGTTTTTATTTGAAGAAGGATCAAAGAATGAGAATGAAAAGAATTTGGCACTCTTTCTTCTGTTTACTCATATGTTTCATTGAAATTTTGATGACTACACTGACTCACTCCAAATCTGATGGCCCTTTTAGTTGACTTAGCAAAATTCTTGTCTTTTCACCATTGCAGATATGCTTTGTTAAAATGCTGAAGTGATGACTCGGGTTAGTTTAAGCTGCTGCTGATTATGTTTCAACTTCTGTGTGTATCTAGAGATTCCACGATAGGAAATTCAGTGGTTTTGCTGCATTACTTCTATGTTTCTTCTAGCCCTCATTAACTCTATTGACAGAGGCAGGGCATTGAGTGTTTTGGGATGATTAAAAGTCGGTTTAGGTGTGGCTTAAAGCACCAGCAAATACTCAAAGCAAAAGATTAAAAGGCATTGGTGACTGTGCACTTTAAAGGGTTTTCAGATTCCTCAAGTTCGAATGACGAGGACCAGTAAAGGCCAACCTAAATTGTTTACACACTTCACTGTACATGTAAGAGATCTGCTCTGCATTGCATTTTTTTTTTTTTTTAGATCTCCAATGATGGACCAGATGGAGATGAAGGAATGAGAAAAAGGAAGTGGATTCTAACAGAGCCAAACTGAAGTCTGTATTACTTTCTTCAGGGCTTGCCCCGCAACTCTACAGCCTGTTGTGTTGTTAATACCCTCACTAAAGCCATTACTTCCCTAATTGGACCACTCTAAAATGTTTTCCCAAAGTCTTAAGTAGTTTATGATTCAGAGACACAAACATTATGAGCTGTCGTTTCCCTCTTGGCCTCAGGGCAACAGGTCTGCATGCCATGTGAGGAAGCAAGAAGACACCTGTGTCACATTTCCCGTGATCTCTGTATACAGGAGGCCACGTTTTGTTAGTTATAATGGCTGAAATGTTGATCCTCTCAATGTTTCCTGGGGGGCCCAATCTCAGATGAAAGTAGAACGGACAACCGTGTCTCTTTGGACATCTCAAAAGACACCACAGGGTTGAGACAAGGCAGAGATGATAATTAGAAGACGCACCAGTAGGACACCGTGTCCATCCACAATCGCCAAAAAAGAAAACCCATTCCTCTTCACTGAGTTCTATAGCATTTGTGTGATTTTAAAATGTATGTGAATGAACCAGCTGGGCTGCAAACAGCTGGAGGCTTCTTTGCTCAATAGCCTCTATGCATGAGATTTGCTGTACATTGTAATGCAATGTTTTGGACACACTAAAGAGAATTGGAGGAAATCTAGTATGATTGAATAGAAACAGAGGTCCCATTCTGAGATCCATTCTTCTGATTTACTGGGACAAGAAATTCCATGTAAGTAGAATAAAAGCTTTTAATTATTTAAATGCAATTCAATACCATTACTCCTGTTGATGAAGATGAATGGTTGGTTCTAGACTTTTAATCAAGGCTTGTATAATGAGAATAATGCATAACAGCAACTGCCTACAGAATTCCTTTGAATATCAACATGAGGTTCAGATCTGTTAACTTAGGAGATCACTTTGTATTTAAAAAAAAAAAAAAAAAAGATACCAAACTTTATGATGTTCACTGCATTACTGCTAGAAGACATATTAATCACTGATGTTATTTTATCATCAAGACAAACCAAATCAGAAACAAAGACACCCCCTCTAACCAGTCCAAATATACATCAGCACATCTTAGAAGCTGATCACTTGAGCTTATTTTAATGAAAATAGAGTCAATCTGTTTGTCCTCCATTATTCTGGGCTTGTCACCTGCACAAGGCGTGCATGGAAGACTAGGATGTGTGATGCATTGGCGGCTCTATGTGGGACCTTGCCGTGCCTCTCTCTTTTTCTATGGCAGGACCAGGAGTCCCTGCGTGGGGGCCATCCCCTCTGACATCAGCGGGGCCCCGCAGCCCTGGGAAGTTGAGCATGTGAGCTTCCCCAGGTCATTAGGGAGAGGCTTGAAAAGACTGTCACCAGGAAGGAGATAAGCCGCGAGGGGCGCAGTAATAAGGCCTTGAATAATAGCCCCTCTGTAGAGAGCCACTGAGGACACAGACCCAGGGATTAAAGGGAGACTGAAAAGGAGAAAGTCAATGGACCTCCGCAAAAAATATGAACCAGAGTGCTGGTGAATGGTGGGGGAGTTTCGGTTTTCGGGGGCTCCTTCTCTGGGCCCCATCACGCTCAAGGAGTAAGGTGTTCTGTCTTGAGCCTCCTCTGGGATGACACTGGCTAATTTAAGGTATTTCTGCTGTGTTGGCGTGACACACTGAAGATGCCAAAGACAGTAACACTACACACACCTTAGTGAGGAGTCGATCACAGTCCCTTTTCTATGTGCACTGTGGACTGTGCAGTGTTGGTGCACTTTAAGTCTCTGATGGTATTAGAGATGCACAATTATTTGAATCAAATAATTTTTAGTTTATCAGTCGCAAAAATAATTATTAGACCACCCTATGTTTTCTTCATGTCTTTGAGGCGGCTGTGGTGCAGTAGCTAGAGTGGGTCATTCAGTGATCAAAGGGTTGGTCGTTTGAATCCAACTGTCCATATGTCGAAGTGTGCTTGGGCAAGACACTGAACCCTAAGTTGCTTCCAGTGAGGCCTGGTAGTATCTTGCATAGCAGCAGCTGCCCACTGGTGTATGAGTGTGCGCATGAATGGGTGTTTGTGAGGCTTGGACTATATTTTTCAGACTATAAGTTGCACAGGAGTATAAGTCGCACCTGTATGAGTATGTTTGTTCAGTTTATTAGATCCTTGTCTGCCTCGGGACTGTGTTTTTATTATAGACACAGAATTTAGTCAGTTGAATCTAGTTGTATCTGGTGTTGATGAGATGTGTGATTGTTGTACAGTAAACGTTAGCCCCGGAATGATAGCGTGCTAATGTAACGGGGCTGGAGCAGTGACAGGTGGCTGTTGATGTTTGTTAGCCAGTTAGCTCTTAAATTGTACAGCTTAGATGGTAGATAGATGTCTTTATTCACCTCCAAATAGGTAAATAAAAATGCCATGGACTCATAACACATACATACAAAAACAAAACATCATTCTGGACTCTGATACAGACCCTTGGAAGAACAACAACAGTCTAATAGCAATTTCAAATAAAGTTCTCAGTATATAAATAAACAACAGGTACAAACAAGTTCCTCAGACATTCAGTAGAACACTGGGGCATCACCATTCACTCACCAACTAAACAAAGTAATGATCCTAGCAGCTAGCAGCGAGGCTACCGGTTAGCTGTGCAGCTAATTGAGTCCCCAATCTCTGATGTGTCAACCAGTCCCATGCATCTGGGACCAGAGAAGATCCATCAGTGGGGAGCAGATCTCACCAGGGGGACCTAGAGGAGTTTTTGGGCGTTTGTTTACCACACAACTAGCTGAAGAGCGGAGGCTATCTGCAGACATTAGCATAGCATTGCTATAACATTAGTTATGTGATCTTCTCCGTGAAGTCAAAACAAATGCCTGAAACTTCAGTGTCTGGACAAAGTTTGCCATTCTGCTGTGCCACAGTGCGCAATCACTATTTTTTGCCTTCATTGAAGACAGTGGCGCGTTTATAGAGGGAGGGTTTGTTACAACAGTGAATAGTCCTCCGGGGAAGGTCTGCAGAAAAAAAATACCAATGAAGAAGAATAAAACCACCAAAAAACAAACCGGTGTAGCAGATACCGGTAATTGTCACAAGCCTTGAGCGCTCTCTGGTTGTAGGTAATGTATACTCTTTGGTCATGTTGGTCAGTGTGAAAATCACATTTAAGAACATGTGAAATTACATATTTTAACATATATAAGTCGCACCGGAGTGTAAGTCACAAGACCAGCCAAACTATGAAAAAAAGTGTGACTTATAGCCCGAAAAATACAGTAATATAAAGCGCTTTGGATAAAAGTGCTATATAAATACTGACTATTTCTTCAATTTCTTGTTCATTTTAATGCTTGTTATAACCAAAGGTACATTTGTTTGGTCAAATATAATGGTAACAACAACAATAGTTCGTAAGAGTTTAATTTAAGAGCTGATATCCATTTTCCGTGGTTTTCTGGACAATAACCAAAATCACGCAAGTTCTTACATCAATATCTATAGCATTGTACTGACAAAAAGTGCTTTTAGACATTCCATGGGGTTTTTTTCTGTCTGTTTTAGACACATGATACACACAAGAGTTAGTACTTGATCACAACTACTATTTTTGATGACTTTTGATGGTCTAATCATTTTTTCCACAACTGTATATAGTTACAGAAATGCACAGTTAACAAAGAAATGGTTAACGCCTCTCTGGTATGGCAGTTAAAAAGTATATCAACACATCCATCAAGCAGATGAAAAAAAATTAAGCACAACATATTGATTGCTGATGTTTGACCTCGATAAGGATAAGGAAGTATACGTAAGATATCTTAATCACAATCTTCCCTACAAACAGTGACATTTTAAGTTTTCCACTAAATTGCACAACCTCTTAAACATGCCTCTAAACTCCCAATAGGAAGAATAAGCATATTTTCCAAATGTTAATGTGCTTTTCAAACAGCTAGACATGAACAACTTAAATAGTATGAAAAATTCTCTATTTGTGCATGTACCTGTAGCATTTAGTATGCAAAAACTACTGAAAATCAACCTGCAGAATAAAAATGGATGCAACTGGGTAAATTTATCTCTGAATTCATTAACATTTACACAATTACAGATAACAATGAAGTGGTTCCAGGTTTCGTGTACTGCCTGCGCTTCCAAGATTTTATCATAAGTGAACACTTATGGTTGCAGGTGGTAATCAGTATAACCTTGTCATGTCTTCTCCTCTCGAAAATTACTGGACCCTGCCTCCTGGTACCCAATTCTTCATTAAAGTACGCTGACAGGTGATTGATGGACAGCCTGACCCTCTGAACTCTCAGCCTCATGTACAGTAACACAAAACTACAGGGTAATTAGGCTTCGTGCCACACATTGAAGAAAGGAGACCTCTCTAATCTGTCAAAGGAAATTAAATTTTTGGGGACACCCTATAAAATGTATTAAACAGTTGGGGGTCTATTTGTGAGTTGCTCTTGGGAAGTTTGCCGCAACTGATGAATTGCCAAGTAATTAGGTCATTCCCTTCAATGCACACTATCTGAATCAATTTCCGATCTTACCGCAGTGCTGTTCAGCTTCCCATAATGTGAGCCACATTGTCAGATGCTGGGAACAATAATATGAAGCAGACACGTGAGGCTGAATTCAGGTGGGCCTGATCCCATATGCTCCAGCCATAAGGACTTTTTCAAGGCTGCTCTTCAAAAGAACTTAAATGACATAATGTTCAGTGACAAATTGTCAAACACAAATATTCTATTAAAACCGACATACATTTTTCAAAAGTGTGGTTATTTGCAAACTTAATAATACCTCAAGAGAGTCTTGCTTTGTTTAACAGACATTAAATAGATTAGATGGATAGAATCCCAAGGGAAATTCAAACATTCAGCAGCTTTACATACAACAAAAGAATACTAAAAAAAACTCCTAGAGGACAAAATAAGACACTTCTAATTTTAAAAATTATAGAAAAAATAAATGTAACTTATCTATATACAGTATTTACACATTCAAAAGCACAGTGTTTTGAAGTGAGTGTCATCATGATTTAAAGTAACGTACAGTGATGCAAGTGATTTTACATTATGTTACGGCATGATGTGGTGATGTCATGATATCACTGCTGACCACTCAGTGATGAGTTGCACAGTCTGATGGCCAGGGGGACAAAAGAGTTCTTGAGCCTGTTTGTTGAACAGGTAAGAGACGGCAACCTGGAGCTGAACATGCTCCTCTGCCTGGCCACAGTCTCGTACAGAGGATGCTGGGAGTTGTCCAGATTGGACAGAATCTTCTCCAGGGTCCTTCTCTCTGCTACGGACACCAGAGAGTCCAGCTCTGAGCCAACCACTGAGCCGGTTCTCCTCACTAGTCTGTTCAGTTGTGCTGTGTCCCTCTTTTTAATGCTCTCTCTCCAACAAACTACAGTATAAATGAGAATACTGGACACGACAGACTGGTAAAACATCTGTAGCAGTTTTTTGCAGATGTTGAAGGACCCTAGTCTCTTCAGGAAGTACAGTCGACTCTGTCCTTTTCTGTAGGTGCTGTCTGTGTTAACTGTGCAGTCCAGTTAATTGTTCAGCCGCAGTCCCAGGTACTTCAGGTCCTGACTACCTCCACGTCCGTGCCCCCGATGGAAACCAGCTGGAGATGGAGTCTGTTCCTCCTGAAATCCACCACCATCCCCTTGGTCTTGGAGGTGTTCAGCTGCAGGTGGTTTGTGTTGCACCATCCCATGAAGTCCTCTACCAGGCCCCTGTGCTTCCCCCTCCCATCCACCCTCAACACATCCAACAGTTACAGTATCGTCTGAGTACTGCATGTGACGAAGCTCAGACTGGTACTGGAAGTCAGACGTGTAGAGCGTGAACAGAACAGGAGACAGCACAGTGCCCTGAGGTGCGCCTGTGCTGCTGACAACAGTGTCTGATGTGCAGCCGCCCAGTCTAACAAACTGGTCTCTCCATGAGGTAGTCCTCAATCCATGAGACCAGTTGTTCACTCCCATGATGCTCAGCTTGTCTCTCAGAAGGATAGGATGGATGGTGTTGAATGCATGCTGAAATCAGAAAACATCATCCTCACAGCGCCATCCTCCCCTGTCCAGATGAGAGTGAGCCTTATGCATCAAGGTACAAGATGGTGTCTTCCACCCCTACCTTTTCCTGTTAGACAAACTGGAGGAGGTCCTGGGCATGTTGTACCTGGTGTCTAAGGTGTCAGAGCAGGAGCTGCTCCAGGGTTTTCATGATGTGTGACATCAGGGCCACTGGCCTGAAGTCCTCTGGTTGGACTGGGTGTGGTTTCTTGGGGATAGGTACCATATGGGAAGTCTTCCACAGGGATGGCACCTTCCCCTGACGAAGGCTCATGTGCTAAAGAGGTTCCCCCAGCTTGGCAGCACATGCCTTTAACATCCTGGGATACACACTGTCTGGTCCAGCTGCTTTACTGGGTCTTAACCGCCTCAGTTCCCTGCAGATGTCCTGTCTGGTGATGGTGGGAGTAAGGGGATCTGTTGCGTTGAAGATTACCTCCACCTGACTGCTAACGATGGGTATTGAGGGGGGGAGGGGCTGTTCAGAGACAAGTCAGCATTACAGTGAAACCTATTAAAAAACTGGGTAAACTGGTTTGCTCTGTTTGTGTCTCCCTCTGCTGCGCTGCATGTTTTTTTTGCAGCCTGTGATGGTCTTCATTCCATCCCAAACCTCCCTCATGTTGTTCTGCTGGAGTTTCTGCTCCTTTCTGCTGTAGGACTCCTTTGCCTCTCGCAGCCTGACCTTTAGTTGCTTCTGTGCCTGCTTCATCTCCTCCCTGTCTCCATCCTTAAAAGCCCTCTTCTTTCTGTTGAGGATGTCCTTGATGTC
>JAPTGZ010000023.1:32787712-32802236 GCA_029814645.1 Fowleria isostigma | reverse complement strand
CAGTAAAATAATAATAAACAAAAGAACAATTACATTATAATAATATTTACATGTACAAACTGTCCTTTAAAAATTTGAATAACATGAATATCCTGAAATCTCTTGAGAAAAATAAGTGCAATTATAACAATATTATGTCCCAGTTTATCACACATGTTCATTACATCTTTCAGATCACAGTGAATCTATAAATACACAAAACATTTAAAAACAAGCAGAATATTGGTAAAAAATACACTTATTTTTCTTAAGACATTTCAGGTTATTCACATTTTTTTGTGAAAGGATAGTTTATAAATGTCAACGTCTTCATGTAATTTTATTTTTTTACACTAAAGCAAAGAGCAAAATTTATTTGTCATTGGTAATTATGATAGTATTTTACTGGTCTGACCCACTGTAGATCATATCGGTCTGTACATCATTGATTGTTAGTATCTTCAGTGTCATTTTGCATTTCACAAATTTATCCCACGGGGCGGGTTGGACCCTTTGGCAGGTCGGATTTGGCCCCCGGGCCGCATGTTTGACACCTCTGCTCGACACTGTGCTCAAGTGCTTTAGAGCAAGACATCTTAAAATCCTGATCAGCTGAGTGATGGTCTGTGGTTCTAAGTTCTGCAGCACTTGCACATTTTGATGCAGCAGGAATAATGTGAGTCTTTGCATAATAAAGCTGCAACAGTGTGTAAATGACTGATATATTTACCCATAAAGACCAAATGGTACTTTTGTGTCAGTTCTCAAATTATTTTTTTTCTCCATATTTAACCTTACATAAATGATTTATCACCATTTATTGTAATATTATTCTCTTTTTTTATGGTTTTTCAGTGTAATTTATGTACTTTTATGTATGTAGTTCACGGATCATGTAGATGTTCATCAAAGATCAGAATAAATTTAAAGAAAAAAAATAGGAAAAAATGACTTTTTCAGCAAAATTATCATTGACTAAACATAAACCCATTGTGTCCATCTCACTGTCACTGATCCAACTCCATGAGTTTTACTGGTGAATTAATGTTGTAGATGAGTGTTTCCATGGTTACTCTTGAACCTCTGAACATCCAAATGGGTCATATCTGATGACCATGAAAAGATGAATAACTGCATTTTATACCAATTATTAATATCTATTGATGGGATCAGTGGATCAACAGGTATTAAACAGTTTAGATCAATAGATGCTTTTGGTCGATGGTGTTTGTTTGGGTCTTTATGGGTTAACAAATAGGAATAGTACTTTGTTTTATTTAATAACTTTTTTTTTTTAACTTAAGATGCCATGTCACCCTAAAGGATTTCAATCAATCAAATCAAATTAAGTTATATAGTGTTACATCATAACAAAAGTTATTTCATGACACTTTACATTTAGAGCTGGTCTAAACCAGACTCTTAAACCAATTTACAGAAACTCAACAGAACCATCTAGGAACAAACCATTTAATCTATAAAGACCCAAACAGCAGCTGGCAACCAAAATCTACTGATCTAAAAGGTTTAATAACTTCTGAACCACTAATCCTATCAATACATGTAAATAATTGATGTAAAATGCTGTTTCTCATCTTTTCATGGTCATCAGAATGACCCAGTTGGATATTCAGAGGTTCTGTATTGAGTATAAAAACACTGTCATCTCCTACAACATTGATTCACCAGTAAAACTCAAGGAGTTTGATAGATGACAGTGGTTGTAGATGCTTATTTTTGTGTCCAGTTATTGATATTTTTGCTTAAAAAGTCACTTTTTTCAGGTTTCTTTGTTTGTTTTTTAACATAATTACCCTCAACTTTAGCTTCTATAAATATCTACATAATAAGTAAATTAAATACAGGAAAATGCACAATTTTCACAGAAAAAAACATAAAATACAGAAGATAATATTATAGTAAATGGTAATAAATATTTGAAGAAAGGTTAAATCTAGAGGGGAAATTAATTTGGGAACTGCCACAGAAGTAGCACTGGGTCTTAATGAGTTGATGATCAATGTGTCAAAAACATCAACATATCAAATTGCTGTCTGTTTTCATAAATTACACCCTAAAATTATATTATATATCATCACAAGATGTTAAAGTTGTCATGTCGTCCTTTATTGTATCCTTCAGATCTTGAGTGGTTTCAATGGAGTTATTGAGTAATAATGAGTTTACAGCCCACCATATGACGGTCCTGATGCCCAGGCTATTTAGTTTGCTGACTCCTGTGTGAGAGAATCTGATAAGTGCTGAAAGGGATGACTTCATGGGTCACATAAGGTTACCAGTCCAGGGGCAGGGGGTTGACCCCAGTCGCGCCAGCTAGATTCTGGCCTGGACTTTGATGGGGGAGTTTGGCTGGACAGGGCAGAGGACCATACCCTTGGAGTCTTCCCCCCCTGTCACAGCCCCTATCAGTGACATAATCCTTATTTTAGATAGGAGCACCGTGTACAGCACCAGGATAGCATGTTACAGAATAAGCATGTACTTTGAGGTGTTTTTAACTGGAACATTAACAATGTGATTGTGCTTCAATTGCAAACTAGCGTGATGATTAAACATTTTTGCGTGATATCACATTGCAGACAATCTCCTTTCAGTTTACATTTGAAGCAGTGAGATTTTTGTCCAAGAAGATTTTTTTAGGTATGCACAGCCATTTAAAACCTGGAGTATGGTAAACTTATCAGGGTAATAAGCCTTTAATTGCCCCTCTGCCCAACTTTGATGTACGACTCGCTTATCCAAACATGTTTGCATCCTTTTTCAAGCAATCTTTGTTGGTTATCCGCATCATCACTCACTGAGAATGACAGCACAATGGAGACAACCCCAGAGGCTATTGGGTCATAAATGTGTCCGTATATGATCACTGGGGCTTAATGGCCAGGCACATTTTGTTGGGATGAGGTCATTAAGGAATAATTAAGCCCTAAAACAAAAGGGTCATTCTAGGAAAAGCAGGTTCCTTTTTTGTCCTGAGTTGCTCAAACCCATCCCCAGGGGGGGTTTTTAGGATGGGGTGGGTTGGGGTTGAGGAGCTTTTGGCCTTTTCAAAGTGAGCTGTGACAGAAAGAATAGAGGAGAACCACTGTGAAGAGTAGAGGAGGAAGGAGACAACTGCCAATGGTCGTTGTGAGGAACTTAAGCACTGCTCGCACCGTGGGAAATGTTAGTTCCTAAGGAGGATCATGCTCCTGGGGAAAATAATAGAAGTGTGTGGTGAGTCAACCTGTCCTGAGAAATGAGGCTATCTTCATTCCACTACTAAGCAATACAGCTCTGTGTAAAGATCAGCCTCATGATGCTTTTATGTCCTGGTTAACTTTAGAGATCGAGTGCAACCGTGCATGACACTTTTGGACAACTCAACAGAAAGTGTCTTTGTGGGATTTATTAAAACAGATTCATGCCAACAGTCATTCCACCCATGTCTTGAGCATCACCTCTTTTTAAATAGGCGTCCCTCAGTTGTAAGGTCCAGTTCAGCGCCCACTGATGAACAGTAACTTTTGTGTCTGTCCAAACCTTTGCCAGATTTGCTGCTGAGCTAATGCTGGGAAATCCTGAAACTCTGCCCTTTCCTTTGACTAAACAGAGCATTTGTCTGTTCAGCCTTTTGATAATACCACATGAGAACTTTGGAAAGACTCATCCGTAATTATCTAATTAAACTAAACTCAGCAGGTAGTGATAATCGTGTTTGTTACACTTTAATGATCTTACATTTTGTCCTGATAACACAACAGTACCTACCTACAACATGATTGCAACATTCTGAAATTTCATTTGAACAGTTACCAAATAGTGTGATTATTTTTAACTGCTGCTTCCGAGGTGGGTGTAACAGTTTCTTGCTATAATAAAAAAAAAAAATAGCTGGGTTTTGCTGAACTTATGGTCATGGAGAGGAAATATGTGGCAAAATTGCTAAAATGTAGTCACAGAAAAAATTATTAGACCATACAAAGTCAGAAACAATGGTTATGCAATCAAGTACTAACTTCTGTGTGTATCATGTGACTAAAACAGACAGAAAAGAAAACATGGAATGCCTAAAAGTCCTGTTTTGTCAGTACAATTCTGTCACTATTGATGTATGAACTTATGTGATTTTGGTAATTATCAAAAAAACTATAGGAAAATTGATAGATATCAGCTCTTTAATTAAACTTTTAAGAGCTATTTTTGTTGTTATCATTATATTTGTCCAAACAAATGTACCTGTAGTTGTACCAGGCATTAAAATGAACAAGTAATTGCAGAAAACAAGGTTGGTCTAATTTTTTTTTTTTTATGACAGTATGTGTTTTATTTTGTGCATTTATCTATGTATTATCATGCTGGATTTTTTCCCCCCATTTCCTCAGGATTTACAACTCAGCAATGATAAGAATTTAAAAAATATGACACTCCCTTTATACGGTTGCCTAAAAAGTTGGAATATCTCTTCTCATGCAGTGATTGTGACAATGTGATTTATTCTTAATAGATAAAGTATAACCGGACCTCAGTATGTAATCATTGCACCAGGTCGATGAATACATACTCGATTAATGATATGTATAAATAGGAATAAAAAGAGGAATGTGTCTGAAAACAGAATTATTCCAACTTTATTGGCAACAGTGTACATTATGTGACATTTGTCATTATGTCCGTTGTCACATATTTTCTTGCTTGTAGTACGGGCATAATAACACAACAGTACAGCATTTGTATCTGTACCCAGTTTACAGTTTTAAACCTCCCAGGACTTGTTACCAGAGATGAAGTTGTGTCTTTTCAGTCTTGTTTTTATAAGCTAGTCATTACACTTCAGATCTGAACACATGTAGCACTCAAAGCCTGTAGAGCTTTCAAAGAAGTATTGTGTATTTGTGGAAGTCTACTAATCCTTCACTCTTTGAAAGATGGGAAGGAAATGTACACATGTAGTTGGTACATGTTTTCCATATCCGATTTACATGTTTTCCACTGTCAAACATCCGTTACTTGTTCGGACAGTTATGGAATAACGCTGCCCAAAAGATAACATTCCAAGGTCCAATATCCTGTTTAAGTGTGCGCACAAAATTACCATACAAACACCATTGTGCCTCATGGCTGAGCAAGCTAAGAAGCTTTGTAAGGGACTGAACTGCCAAATCAATATTAGCATTCCTCTGTCAGTGACTCTGTCTGTGTACGATGATGTCACTTCTCCCAGTGTCAGGCTATGAGGGGAAACACGTTTTCATTGTGTAATAATAATTATGAATAATGCGATTCAAAAAGTGTATAAACTGGATTTTTCTTTGATTCAGTACCGGCTGAATCAGCGTGTTCTATTCATGCATGCCTGTAAAAGTAGAGCTTATATAGCATGTTCAAAAGAATGGAACTTGTGTGCACAGTGATGCCTGAGGGCAGTGCTGAATGACTGCAGTGAAATTACACAACCATGCACAGAATACAGAATGTGCATATGCACGTGCCATTTCGGTGACATTTTCCACTCTGTTCTAGATTGGGACCTTTACAACACAACATGGGGAGTATTTCTTGGAACCACTTTTGAATGCTGTGGGGGAGGAATATGACGAAGAGCACAACAAACCTCATCTTGTGTATCGACATGAGAGACCGGGGAACGTCTCCAGTACGGACACCGACACAAAGCACTGTGCTGCCTCAGGTAACAGACTACAGACTAACTATACTAACTGTATGTAACCACTGTCTGTCTGACTTTCACCCACAAACATTTACCTTTTCATGACCTGAATTCACTCTCTTAGCTATGGCAATAAAAGCTGCCTTAAAATATAAATTGTAGTTAGTCACGATCTTTGGCTCACAGCTTTCCCAAAAGATTTCAGTCTTGATTAAGGGGTGCTATTGAAATCTCCTCAACTTAATTAAGCATAACTCTCTCCAGCACTGCCTGGTGGTTTCACTCACGTTCTGCTGGAGCATTCAATTGCAGGTCTGTGGCAGGAGCTCAGAGGAAAGGAATAATTACTTTGTAGTTTGGAGTTGTGAAGAAAAGAAGTGAAGAGGTTTTTTTATGGTTGAGGCCTTTGGGTGGTGGAGAGGCCCTCAAGAGAAAACAGGGTGACCGAGTGGAGTTCACAGTGATGGAGGGCCTTAGCGTTGTCCGTGCAGGGAGCTCTGTGGGTGGCCTTTGTTGTGTGATGCTATAAATCTTTTATGTGCGGACTGCTTGATTTGCTTGTTGTCTGAACCCAGCCATTGTCACTTGGTGATGGCCATTGTGTACGGCGGTCTTTTAAAGGACTGGGACTGACCTGATGGGCCAGGCCAATACCTCCTTAATATGCTTTGTCCTTTCACTCATTCAGTATGTATGTCGTGAACAGAAACTGAAAAATATGGGGCGACTCTTAGGCCCCTCTCTGGGGTACTATAGGTTTGTGAATGACTTCTATTTTGCGATTATCCTTTGGTATCACCATCTAGTTGTATAATATCTTTTAGCAGCTTATCTTAGACTGTACTTGAATGCAATACAGCTTGAAGTTTCATCTTCTAACTGGAACACACCAATATGTTTCTTGTATATTCCTTGAAACTGTGCTCAGAAAGATGCACATATGGACATGACACCTATGGCTTCATCAAAGACCAGTAGGTAAACAATGAGCAGGGGGATTAAAAGAAACTGTAGGTCTGGGTTAGGACTATGAGGTGTCCCAGGCTGCGGCTCCTTATCCTTATCAGATCGGCCCCTCTCCAGATTCAGCGATAAAAGGGCTCTTTGAAGGCCAAACTGAGCCAAGACTAACAGGTCCCCTGCCTTTTTATGGGAAGGAGTGCGGTACACGCTGCTACTAGCAGCTTAGATATAAACACTGGCTCTGTGCGTGTCATCCTACTTGCAGAACACACGACACTGTCGCTCCTGGTCTGGGATTTGGACGTTAAAGCTGTTCATTGTGGTGTTTGACATTTAAATCTAATGGTGAAGGCATGCATTTACTATGGGCTTGTGTCTGCAGTTCTTCCCTCCTCTGTACCTTAGTCTACACAACATATGTGGCAGTTTTGTATGTCTTTGTCTGAAACCTCCTCAGTAGCCTTTTGTTTCTCATAAGATTAAATTATGTCTAAATTTGGGGTACCTATAACTTCACCCTGTTTGCTGAGGGAGGAAAAAAGTGCTGACACATGCAGGACCACCAAGTAGGATCTTTGTCAGCTGATAATTAAGACAGGAGGAGGAGGAGCCGTTTTAGAACGTTAGCACTAAATCTTCATGTTTATCATTGGTGACAGGCCTTACGCAGTAGAATTTCTAGAGATGTTTCACATTTCTTAGCAGCAGGGGCAATGGATTACCTTCAGAGGAAGAGGTGATTCAGGGACAGAAACGGCTGTTTTGTGTAGATCCCATTATTTCATTTACCAGTAAAGTGCATTTTAGTTTTCAGTTTAAAGATAAGAAACAAACGTTTCTGATTTATTTCCTCACATAAATGACAAACTGCACAATCTGTGGTGTTAGCAGGGGGTAGATTCCTTTCCCGGCATCTCCTTTATAAAAGGCTTTAAAAACACATTGCCACGGGTCAGTCATCTTATGGCCCTTTTTCTTTTTTCACTTTGTGTTTCTCTGAAGAGGGCTCTTGTATTAAATCAAATTGGGGAGCTGGACCTTGAGTGCTGAGAGGTTTGGCAGATTCTGGACTTTGAAGAGACTTGGAGGTTTAGAGGGCATGTAGGTCTGAAACACGCTGGCTAGCTCAGTTCATCCAAACACATGGGAATAACATGTGGCTAACAAGGCCTACAATCTGTTAGCCATACAGCTTTTTTTCCCCTTTTATACAGATATGGCTTTGCAGGGCCTATTTATTTATGCACTGCAGTGATTATTATTCTTCATCTGCCTTTCTCTTTGTTGTGCTTAGAATGAAAACATATTTCTGAAAAGTACAAAGATGAAACAGGCTGAAATCTATCTAGCAAACCTGTGGGAAACAAAATGTATATCAGCAGAAAGATACTACTGGTGAGATAATCTTTTCCCTCAGATGTGATGTCTCAGAATTCTGCCATCAGTGTTGTACAGACAGTACCAGATCAACAACAAGGTTGCTTCTATTTAGGCAGTTAGAGTTTCCACAGTTTGTACAGTCTCTGCGCACTTCTGCAAGATGTGCTGAAAGGATAGGAACAATATGTTTCCACGTAGATGACCTTAACAAAGATAGAGTTTTGTTTTCAAATTTGCACTTGTCGTCTCTGACACATACAAATACTTGACTTTTACACATGTACCGTCACTACCTGTGAAGTGTCAGAAGCAGAAGTGCAATGACAAGGGCTTTTAAAGTGTTAGCTTAATGGAAAAGGAAGTTTTGTTATTTCAGCAGTCATGACATGGCCTTATACCTGTCATCAGCTGCTTTTCTTCACTGTGTGTGTTCACGAGCTAAAAACCACATATGTGTCCTTGGCCCAAAATGTAAGATTCTTAAAGTATAACTACACCATAATATAATTATAATAACTTTTAAAGGTAATCAAACACAAGAAATTCTTTGATCCTTTTACAGCTGTACAAGTCTTGAATCTGTGTCAGAAAACCTGGGTGGCTTCTCTGTTTAGAATACCTCTAGAGTAGATAGATGTTGAGTAGGTGATTAATGTTTTAAAGTCACACAGTGCCTTGTTGTGCCTGGTTCTGGCTTTTAAAAGCCTCCTGGGAAGAAGCTTACTGGGCTCAAATCACAACATAGCCCCGACCTTTAATGACACATTCTACGGGGTATCTGTCTCTGAGCTTGCATGTGAATCCCTGTGTCGCCCTTCGATTGAGATAGCCACAAGGATGAGGGTGGCTAGATAGGGGCAGATTCTTCCCTCCTTCTCTTCCCTTTTCTTTCTGAAATCCATGTGAAGACAAGCAAGACATGAAGCGAAGGAAGAAGAATTGTACAGTATCTATTTCTCACAGTTGTTGGCTGGATTAAAAGCAGTGAATTGCATATGAATGGCTTGACAACAAACAGTGGCAGTTGAAAACCCAAATACCAATGTTGCAGTGTCAGCTGGTGGGTGTTTCAGCCGCTTTCTTGGTTTGATGGCCAACTGAGGGCAGCTGGGACAGCAAAGTGACAGTCTTTGATGCTGCAATACTTGGCACACATGGCATCTGTGCCCCCTGACCCTCAACACAATCATTATATAGGATTCCCCCCTTGGTGCCCACTGTGTATACATGGTAGTTCAAATGCTACCATCAGGTTTTTGGTCAATGGGTTCATTTACATGGAAAAATGCCCTCCCCCGCCTGGGGTTTGAACTAGCCGACTTGAATTGCTGCCCGCTTTCCCTTTGCTCTTTCATGTATGTGAATAGGAGCACTTGTTGATTGTGACCTCACTTCCCTCTTTGTTTGGAGTCACTCACTGGACAGATAGATGTGACCTTGAGTTTTTTCTCCAAGAGGTGCGTGGTTACTATTATTTAGGATGTAGTTGATGTAGAACTATGTATGCAGTAAACCCTTTGTTTTCATCGCCCTCTGGCTCTTGACAGAGGTCAGAAAAAGGTGGTCAGTCATGGTGTGACGGACGGCTGATGATCACTCAGACAACCTTTCTCACCTCTAGAGTCTGGCTTTAGATGGTGTGCAGCGTCTGAATGTCCGTTGGCTCCAAAGGGCTTAGTCTTGCCCTGTGCCCTTACATCCCCTGGACTGAACTAACCTCCCCCCCATTCCAAGAAGCTGCTTTTATATCTGGCCCCAAAAAATTTAGCTTTTGGATCTTTTTTTTTATTTGCATGCAAAGTTGTTTATCTATGTGTTAGTCAAAGCACCTGCCTCCATTGGGAGTGCATGTCAGCTTCCTGGCCTGTCAGTGGACAGCACCTGCTGAGTAGTGGGAACTGCACAGTGAGCAACACAGGCAGATAGAGAATTCCCCGACTTTCCTAGTATGTTTGAGCAATCCTGGCCTGTATTGCATGTGTCAGTCTTGCTCTAGAGTTTGGCAGAAGATAGACTTTTTTTCCTCTTACACCTGCTTTTCTGAAGTAGCTCCCTCATATGTTGCCATTAAAATGACTCCACAATAACAAAACTCTGAATTTCTTTGTTTTCATTTGATATTTTCTTCCAAAGAGCATGTTTATCTGATGTTAGTTGTCAGTGAAAATTATGGAATTGAATTTCACACTCAGCTGATGTTGTCCATTTTCTTCATTGTTATCTGATTGTAAGAAAACAGATATTCTTTGCAGGTCTGGACAGGGCTGGGCAGCTATAGACAGTCTATAACTTTAATAGCTGCCATGTGTTTGCTTGCCCTGAGGCCGTAGCCCTATTGAACCCAATGTGTTGTGTTGTCTCGGGAGTTCCCGTGACAGATTCCAGCTGGGGCTATTTTCTGCCACTGTCTACTGTCTGGGCATTTTACGCAGCGGGGGCTGATTGGAAAGGCTAAAGCAGCTTGAGTGACAGTGACTCAGTGCACAGTGGCTTGGAGACAGTCAGAGGTGAGAGGGGGTGACAGGTGAGCGACAGTTTCCCACTGAGGTGGACTGGGGAGACACTGCTGAAAGCTGGCCACTGTAATATCACTGTCATTGCCTTCAGGCCCTGCTGTTCATCATCTAAGAAACCAAATATGAACTATTTATTTTGGGAGCTTTCAAAGTTGTTTGTAATTTATAAAACTATGAGCCATGCACTGATTTAATCCATACAAGCTGGGTTGGTTTAGTGTTATTATCACTCTTCCAGCTTAACTGAAATTGCCATTATCTTTTGCTGAACGAATCTATAATCTGATTAGTGTATTTTTTCTTTTCTTACAATAGTTGGATATGGAGCTCATAATTAAAAGAATATGGTTTACTGGT
Organism: Fowleria isostigma; assembly: GCA_029814645.1. Classification (NCBI taxonomy): domain Eukaryota; kingdom Metazoa; phylum Chordata; class Actinopteri; order Kurtiformes; family Apogonidae; genus Fowleria; species Fowleria isostigma. The sequence goes on along the minus strand of JAPTGZ010000023.1, from coordinate 32,791,370 downwards.
AACTTGAACCTCACATAACATTCTATTACTTGTAACACTGTACTAATCAAATTATTATTTGGATCTGAAACACAGAAACATTTTTCATCAAAGTTGTTACATGTTGAACAAGTCCAGTTGTGTGATTAAATTATGTTCCCAGATGTCAGCAATTAACATGTGAACACAATGCTGTTATATGAAGCCGACCAGGGGATCCTAGTTGTGATAAAGTAGAATTATCCTGTTAAATCCCCCTCCTCATGTTTTCATTAGAAGCCGATGTCAGATGCCATGCTAATTGGTGTTTTTAGGATGCTTTTCAGCGGGTTTCTCACCTTAACTGTGAGTTATCAGTGGGGTGTTTATGCAACCGAAGGGCAGGACCTACTACAATAAAACTAGATGAATTAAGTTACTTTAGGCATTTTTTCAAACTTCTCTTTAAAACATTTTTCTATAAATAATTGATAAAATCACTTTAGTTGCCAGATACCTGCTGTTGTAAAATGTAATAAAGGAACATAAAACATAGAGTTAACAAAAATTTAGTATTTAGTTTTTAGGTCCAAGCTGGTAACTACTTAAAGAGAGTTTTTGGCATTTCTTTCAATACTATCCAGAAATTTTAATCTAGCCTGATTTTTAAAATTTCAGCATTGATTGCTTTCCTTTGCTTGACACTATATATATAGTGACGTTGAATGTAGTGAATGAATATGGCTAAAGTCAGACACACTTATTCACCATGTCTTGATAATCATGTGAAATTTAGTGAGTGAGATTTTATCAAAGATAAACAGGTCAAAATAGCTATTTTAGGCCAGTTGGTGCTAATTTACCTTGAACTTTGACAATGTCAAACAAAACATTAAAATCTAAAAACTTTGTGCTTTCAGATCATAATAGCCATTAATCATCATTGAGCTACATGTGTATTTCATTTTATGTACGTTTATGTGACAAGAACATATATACATATACATGTAGGTGTTGTTACATTAAAAATATCCAACAGATGTAATATAAATAGGGCTTGTAGCCATTATAACTGATATGCAGACTAAGTCTCTTTTAGGTTTTTAATAAAAAAATATTAAAGTAAATGAAGACTAATATGACAAACAACATAAATTCAGCAAAAACTAAATGTTCAACGCAGTACATATACTTTGACACAGATCAACAGTCAAAAGAGAACACAAGTTAAGAAAACAAAACCAAACAAAAGAAAAAAAACCTGATGCATATTTGATCTTTAAATCTGAAGCCCATCAGTGTGAACCTAAGAAGACAAAATACTCCTGCCCCCTGACCATCATTAAGAGCTCAGATCCATAGGAGAGTGTTTTTTCTCCTTTGAGGAGGTCCTCCAAACACATTCTTCAGCTGACAACCAAGCTGTCTTTGGACTGAAAATAACAACTGAACCCTAAGAGCTCTGCCAGGGAACAAAGTCCATGTAGTCCATCAGTTTTCCAATGAGGTCAAAAGCCATGCCACTTCGTTTTTAACAGGCTTCTTCAGCAGCAAAAATTAGCTGCCTTAATTTCTCCCTGTCTCGCCACAGAATTGCACTTAATTATGCCCCTGTCTGCAGGAGTTTCAACAGTTTTTTTCCTCTTCTTGGTTTCCGCTGCGAGTTATGCCACAAGACCCCAAGTGTCTGACTTCACAAAGAATCGAGGCATTACCTATACCCAATGTAAGGCATACTGTCTATTTAATTGGCGCCCAGGGAATAGGCCTTGGTAAATCTCAGCAGGCTATTGTAAAAGAATGTTAATTAGTTCAACAATGAAATGTGCATTGGCCATTATAAAGCTTCTGACATTGATACTTTTGACAGAGAAGCGAAGCAAAGTCAAAGAGCAGTTCTTTGATGTACACTGAAATCTAAGTGAGATCATTTGGACCGAGTGTACATGAATGTTCTCATTAAAGATTATATACAAGATCTGACATTTTTCCATACTCTTATGTTATGTACAAATGTAAATAAATGAGTGTAAATGTAAGCAAGTAAAACAGGATTCAAACAGAACTGAAATCTTGGCAGAGGTACTTTGTTTAGTTTTATAACTGTTCAGTCATAATGTCTTCAATACGCTTGGTGTGCACTGAACTTGTTATTGAGTGAGTAAATAAACATTTTTCTTTTGCCACAATTATAACATTTTTTACAAGTTTACGAGTCGAATAGGCATTAGAGCAGAAAAGTGACTGTGGTGTGTCTCTGTTTCACTTGTGTGCATACTGTAGCCAACCATATTACAACATTTATTAAAGCTCATGCAGTGCTTTTATTGTTCACTGTTATGAAAAACTGTTGGAGTTTAGTTTTATAGGCTCATGTTTGTACAATATTACCAGGATTAAAAGAATCTAGTATGTTGCATTTTAAGGATTGGCAATTATTATGTGAAATTCAAACATTTACAGTTCAGTGCCCTCTGAGTGATGTACATGTCCTCGTCCAGCTGTTTGGGGTGGTCACCTCTGTCTTCTCATGGTGTAAATTGCAGCTCACTACCTAGCGAGAGGCGGATTTGAAGTAAGGCGATTTGGAAAAGGTTGTGTGTGGCTAATCTGCACTGATTCGAAGGCTATTATAACAGAGACCATATTTCCACTTTTGCCTTCTATCCTCTTTTTCAACTCACATTTGCTTGTTCTCTGAGACTTAGCAGCAGTTTCTGGATGTAGGTGCTCCCCTGCGCTTTGATAATCCCTTTGATGTCAGACTGTCTGTGGTGATGAGTCTGTTTAAGGGGTTTAGTGTAGGGTTTGGCCTCAGAGAGATTTTTCCTGGAAAATACAAAGCTGTGTTCTGGCCCAGCTGCCCAGGCTGTGTGTATGGGTATAGACGGGTTTGGCAGTGACTTGGATGTTCGCGCTGGCATAGAGCTGGGCCTCACGGTGGCAAAAGCCTATGTGCCATTGTGCCAGGGAGTCACGCTCCGCCTCGCGTGCCTGCTGGGGGCATCGCTTGAATAATCTTGGAGTGCTCAATGAGTTGTCTTTCTTTTTTTTTTCTTTCTCTGACCTAACAGTTACACACAATCTCCCTCTGTCTTACAGTCTGGAAAGATTGAGTGTTCGGGAGACAATGAAACATTTCACTGTAATCGGGTTACCCAAAGTGAGGAGGTTGACTAGGATGATGGACTCCAAAGTAGGCTTGGCTTGTAAACACTGAAAGTCGTCTAAAGTTCATTGGATGTCATTTTGTGTTGTTTGATGGGTTTTTTTTTTTGTTTTTTTTTAATTTAACCAGGTAAGTTAGTTGAGAACTGAGTCTCATGCTGCATTCCAGAGTGCTGGGAGATGGGAAGTTTCCGACGTCCAACTTGATAAAATGCATTTGAATGCCTGTCAAAGCTGGGGGTCCCAGTTGCAAAGTGGGGCCAGATAGAAGTACTCCGACCTCACTGTGAACTACAACGTGACGTCAACACAGCAATGGCGGTGCACAGTGGAAGCTCGCAATAGAAAAAGAAAATCCAACAATGTATAATTAGTAGGGATGGGTATCGAATTTGGTACTTTTATTGGTATTGACCAATTTCCGTCGGTACTACTGAGTATTGATTCACATAAAGTCAAAGGTACTTGAATGCATCCTTGTGCTATGTGTTTTGGGAGAAGGAGGAGGAGGAGGAATAGGTTGCTATTTCTG
>JAPTGZ010000023.1:32756139-32775842 GCA_029814645.1 Fowleria isostigma | reverse complement strand
GATGCTAATCGTGTCACATCCCCGAGGGTAATTTTTGGTAAATTTACCAGTGACTTGGTAAAAATTGGGGAATCCATTCTCCTGTCGCTGTGTCTGCTGCGTACGCCGGAAGTCGTTTATCCTGGGGTTCTGTTTACTTCCGTGTTTGTGACGTCACCGTGAAAAGGGTCTATTGGCTTGCCCAAAATATGTATAGTCACATGAAACTATGGTTGTCCCAAAGAAAGCTGTGATACAGCAAAATTAGAACAGTTCACACCGAACTATGTGAAAATGAAAAAACACAGAGGCAACAACCGAGAAGAAACAACCTGGGGGGGGGTCACCTGCTGCTGCTATAAAATAACCATCAAAAATAGTCAAAATTCAGATTTTTTTCCCTATATTAAAAAAAAAAAAGGTACCAGTGAAATTAGATAAAGTCTGCTCTCTTGGGGGTTATAAATGTAGGGCAGACCAGTTTTATACATGTATGTACATCTGTATTCTGGTTCAGGTTTGCATTTTTTTTTTGTCTGTGTTTGTCTTTGTTGCAGGTAGCAGCAGTGTACAGGGACCCGAGTGTAGGAAACCTCATCAACATCATGATTGTCAAGCTAGTCGTCATCCACAATGAACAGGTGAGAGCGGGGTCTTAAACGCTACTGTATCCAGGTCTCTAATATGGCTGACGTCAGTGCAGGTGTCTCTTGCCTGGCCTTTTCTCTGTGGGGCGGGTTTGAAAGGACACTGCCTGCCTTGTCAGTCTCCAGTCTCCAGAGGGGTTTTCATTGGGAAAAAAAAAACAAACGATACTATAGTGAAGCGGCTAGCCACCTGCAAATGAGATGTGACTGAAGAGGCTCACTGTGCTTTTCTTTGCAATGAAATAGATTCCAGATTAGTTAAAAAATAAACAGTTTTGGATGGATGTTGCTTTGAAAATGATTAGTTGGTTAAAGAAGTCTCACTTAGCATTAGTCTTATTATGCTATGGACCAGTGTTAGCTTACAAAGTACTTCCACATGTCCCACATATTTTAGCATTTTCATCAATTTAAGTAAAATCGTGAAAAATTATATATTTATTATGAATTTATTTGTGTGTAATTATTTTCAAACTTAAACATGCTAGTAGTTTCACCAAGAAATATTTAGATTAAGCCAAATGAAACTAAGCTAATCTAAGTTAAACTAAGTTAAATTAAGGTTAGACAGAAGTATACTTGCAAAAAATGTGCTTATATTATTTAGAGGTTTTTTTTTACTAATTATTATAACAGTGTAAGAACCAAAATTTCACAAATATATTATTGAATCCTTGTTTAGAAGGTGAGAATTGTTTAGAGAATTCAATTCTTGCCATCACTGTGTTCAAGGCTCACCATGTGTTTCTTAGCCGTTAGCATAGGTTTCTAATTAGTTTTAAAAAATAAACATTTTTGAAAAGATGCTCTTTGGAAAATGATTAGTTGGTTAAAGAAATCTTACTTAGCAGTAGCATTATGCTATGGACCAGTGTTAGCTTACAAAATATTTCCACATGTCCCACATATTTTATCATTTTCCTCAATTTTAGTAAAATCTGAAAAAAAAAAAAAAAATCATTTATTGCACATGCTAATATTTTCAAACTCAAACATGCTAGTAGTTTCACCAAGCAATATACACATTAAGCAAAATGAAGCTAAGCTAAGCTCAACTAAACTAAAATACGGTAAGATTAATTTCAGATGGCTGCTGTTGAGTATTTGTCATACATACAAATTAAAACATTACGCTTTTAAAAAATGTGCGATATATTCACTTGCACTATTCAGATTTTTAATAATTATCATAACACAGTATAAGAATCAAAATTTCACAAATATATTCTTAAATCCTTGTTTGTAAGGTCTGATGAGAATTAAATTATTGCCATTACTATGGTCAGTGCTCACTGTGGTTTTTTTGTTTGTTTTTTTTGCCATTGAAGTAGATTCCTGATTAGTTAAAAATAAACAGTTTTGGAGAGATGCTCCTTTGAAAATGACTAGTTAATTAAAAAAAAAATCACTTTATACTACAGACCAGTGGTTGCTTACAAAGTATTTCCATATCACCCACATATTTTTATATTGCTTTCAATTTCAGTACAAACTCTAAGCAAAATATTCATTCATTGCATGTGTTAATATTTTCAATCTTGAACATGCTAGTAGTTCCCTCCACCAACCAATATTTACATTAAGCTAAATGAAACTAAGATAAACGACGTAAGATAAACTGAACCAAGCTATGATAAACTAAACTAAATTAAGATAAGCCAAATTTCAGCAGACTGTTATTCAATATTTGTCATTCAGACAAATTAAAACATAAGTACACTTGCAAAAAATGTGCAGTATTCCCGTACATTATTCAGATTTTTACGAATTATCATAACACAGTTAGAACCAGAGCTTCACAAATATATTCTTGAATCCTTGTTTGGTCTGACAAGAGTTAAATTATTTAGTGTTTATGTAGTTATTTCTAACTGCTAACACTTCAAGTTAGGGGTAAAAAATATCCAAACACAAGTTTATGGAAGGCTGTAAAAGGGTCCCACTTTTTACTTAGAGGTGCATTTTTGGTAAATAGTATGCTAATGGATTAAAATATGAGAATAATACCCATCAAATGATGAATTCCAGAATTGCTTTTCACATCCTGTTTTAAAACATTTTTATGTGATGTAAACAATCTAAGTGTTAATTTAGTGTATGCATACTAGTTGATTGGTCACATCCATCCACTGGTGTTTCATCCCCTGCAGGAAGGGCCCACAGTGAGCTTCAACGCTGCTACTACCCTCCACAACTTCTGCGTCTGGCAACAGAGCCAAAACATCCAAGATGACAGCCATCCCTCTCACCACGACACCGCACTCCTCATCACCAGGTACCTACCACCTTTTGACTGCCGACATAATTCAAACTAATTGTCCTGTTCAGGCAGAGGTAACATTTTTGTGTGTTTCTGCTTTTTTTCAGGGAAGACATCTGCCGTGCAAAAGATAAATGTGACACCTTAGGTAAACTTTTGCCTTTCTCGATTCGAAAAATATCGTCGCAAGTCTCTTTCAATTAACTTTCCACTCTGTTTAACACAGCTCATAAACTGTGCAGTAATGAGTTTATGGCAAGCTGTCAGCTAATAATATTATAGTGACAGAACAGAGTGGTAGAAGGGGGAGGAGGCAGGGAAGATGGAGAGAGTCGCTGGCGGTGCTAATCTCTCTTATGGAACAAAAGTTTTGATGGTTTAATCGCCTTTAACACTCAAGTGGCAGCTCTTTTTTTTTTTTTCAATAGCTCTGTTCCTGTATGTATTTATGCATTTCTTTGTGTGTTTGCATGTGTGTTTACGTTACCTCATAGGGCTTGCAGAGCTGGGGACCATGTGTGACCCGTACCGGAGCTGCTCCATCAGTGAGGAAAATGGAATTAGTGCCTCCTTCACCATCGCTCATGAGCTGGGCCATGTGTAGGTTGCACTACAGAACCTGTGGCGAACCCCACCCCTACACTAACATACACATACTGGATATACACAACCACCCACACACACACACACACACACACACACACATATCCCTTCATGGCCCCCCAACAGCCAGCCTTGACCAACAAAAGCCCTCTTATCAGCAGACGTAGTGCACAGCAGACACAGGTGCAACACATAATAAAGTGAAAAACTTGACTTTTAATAACCTGCCAGCTTATAATACACTACTACACAGCTCAGGAAGTTAACCCTGTATTCAGCAGCTCTATATTTAAGGAACAATACACTCATTTTAACTTCGTATTTAGGGAACAAAAGGCTAGTTCTGTAAAAAACAAATTTAGTAGTTTCTATAAATATATTCAAGTTACACACAGAGCCTGACCAGACATTACAAGGCTACATAACCTGCGTATTTACAAACTCACATACTTCAATCTATTTTCCACATATCTTCTCTAAAAACTGATTAAACAACCTGTAGATGTCACAGTGCCATCCCATGTAAATTGTGTCAGTCGGTAATAGGAGTGTTATCACAACATGCCTGTCTGCCAGAGAGTGTTTTGACAACAAGCAAATATTGTCACATGTGTGAAGGGAAGAAATGACTAGTACACACAATCTGTGTCCAAATGACCAAGTCAAAACATCTGACTGTATCTCTCATCAGAGGTCGTGTTTATTCTAAACATCCATCTACTTACTGGTGCTTTTAGTTCAGCCCAGGTTGATGCAATTCAGCAAGAATTATTGGCAACAGATTGTTCTTACATTACTCAATTTTCCGTTCAGTTATGCAGGTTGTTTTTTTTAGTCTTAGGAAGTTTTCTTTTTGTTATATTTAGCAAGAATGACGAGTATCTTTTTTCCTTCCCTGTTTTGTTTTCTTGCACGTTTCCCTACAGTATAAATGTGAAAATGAGGGATTTTTCTTTTTTCTTGCAGTTTGCTTGTTCCTTTGTGTTGGATATTAAAATGTACAATTGTGAAACAAGCGGCTTGTGAGCCACTGGATAAGAATGAAAGATATTTTTCTACCTCCTCTGTCCCGCTCACACATTCTTCCAGTGGAGAGACCAGAGTGGACAGATGAACGAGTGTACAGCCCCTCTTCCCATCGGATCTTGTGTGGATCTGTTTATGCTAAAGTTCAAGCAGCTGGGGAGTCAGTTGGCTCTGCCTCTTGGCGTGGTTAATCGCTGCGTTCACAGACGTGAGCTCTCAAGAGTGTTTAGCACTCTGAGAGAGCCAGTGTCAGGTAGTGAGACCCACTCAGGAGCATTGAAGATTAAAGAAAGATTTAGACTAATGGATATGAGGCCTTTCTCAGATGACCGCAAGGATGTATAATTACTAGTAGCCATCGTGGGGATTTTCAGGCAAAGCAGTGCCACTCGATAGCCTTTCAAAGGTGACACATATATAAGGAGTTATCAACTTTGTCTGCAGATGATACAGAAGACTTTAAACCGCTTAGATCACAAATAATTGTCTTTGACACTTTGATATGTCATTATAGTCTGTTGCAATGAAGATAGTTTTTCGCTGAACATCTTAAAGAAGGAAAAATGATCGAAAGACTACACCACTCAGCCTCAATGGTATTATTTACATAAACTTAGCACACTGGTACAGTGGATACTGTTACTGTACTTGTCAGATATGGTTTATTTCGTGGCACCATACAGTTTTAGGAGTTAAGATGTATAATCCACTGACAGTGTAGCTATCAGTTTTTATAGATGGGGTTACGAAGGGAGGTCTGTCTCTTGAAGAGTTTGTCAGATACTGTTACTATAGTCTGTGACTTAATTATGTGCAGACAATCTGCAGGAATTCAACCAGTTCATCATTACTCAAGCATTACATCTTAGTCTGAAGTTATTAATGGGTGTTTCACCACAGAAATCTGTTTTTGTTTTGCTCAGACTTGTTTGTTTTGTTGAGAGCATCGGCCTTAAGTGAATGGACTGTGATTATACAATTTCTGTTAGAATGCTTGTATTAAGTGCTGATTTGGCACTGTGCCACGGGAAAAGGCTCTTTTATTGATCTGTCCCTTGAGGTTGAGACACAATAGTAGCTGATTTATAAGTTAATTATCCTAAAAGGTTTTTATCTCAGGGTTTAAGGCAAGTATTCTCATGGGTCCTTATAAATCATTATATATTTGGAGTGTAAATGCAATCCACTAAATTAAACTCTTAGATGAAGACAACAAAATATAAAAGCCAGTGCTTAGTCACTAAAATATATTGAATCACTTTAATATCCTTTTGCATTAGCATATTGTACAGTATAGTTTTCAATACATTTTGTGTCAGGTTTGTTGTCGTCTGTAACAGACCAATAGCTTGATTAGTATGTTGGGAGCTCATTATTGTGCCAGAGGCTTAATTATTCTTTGGGTGTTTGCCTTCAGGCCCTCGGCCCCTGTGGAGCGGGCCTCTTGCCAGCCTTGCCAGGTCTTATTGTATGATGGTATGAACTGACCCTCAGCCACAGCCCAGAGCTCAATGCTGGCCCACATCCTGTTGTAAACATCTCAGACTTCACACAGCTGCGTGGGTTCCTGTTTGGATGAGCATCTTTGTGTTTTTATATACGTGTGCACATATGTCTGCATGCATTACATTTATGGGTATATAGACTACACTATTCTGGACATGAATAAGACAACATGCTTTATTGGACTGCCAACTGCAGGCACACGGGATGAATTCATTAAGTTGCAGATACCATGCTGTGTACTTAATTTTACCCAGCTGTTCTGTTCTTCCCTATACAGCTCTGCTATTTTTGGTTTCTATATCATTTCGTGACCACTACTGAGACAATGAATCACTGAAAGGAATCGTTTTTTAACAGGAAATTTGATCTTCAATTGTTTCACCCTCTCATCAGTGCATGTACGCATTTGCAGCTTTTAAATTTTATATTTGCAAAAATGGGGTTTGAAGTAACAACAGATTGGTTTGTCAAAAACAATATTTTTACATGTTTTTAACTCTTTCCCCCTAGGACACCTACTTGGAACACCCCATATATATGTTACTAGTTCTGCCCATGGAACACTTGGTTTTTCCGGTATCTTGTTTCTTCTTCCAGTGGCTACAATTTTCACTACTTTGGCCAACTTTAGGAAAAAAACAGTGAAAATGTATTAGTATAATTTTAAATTAAAAAAAATAATAATAAAAACAACAACAACAAAAGAAAAAGAAAACAAAAAAGAAAATGTATCATTTATTCCTATTGGTTGTCCTAGTATGGATTGTGGTCACCTCCACCTATCACAGCATCTGTCACATTTGAAAAACAGAACCTGTTCTAATGGCCGTCAAATCACGCCTTTAATGATATATGAGAGGTGTCAAAACTCCTCATTAAGGGTACGGGAAAGAGTTAAAGAATACACACTTGAGCTGTTTTAGATTATGATCATGGACCTCTCAATGTCGTTGTCATGGCATTTTGTATAAACTTAAATGAAAAGATACTCATAGACATCGCAGCCACTTGAGGTCTCTCCGAGGATTTGTAGGAGTTTGATCAAGACAAACAGAAAACAGAGTAGTGTAGGGAGTTGAGCAAAGTGTGTGGCTTTTCTCATGTTTGTGTGTGGCAGCCAATGGGGATGGTGTTGGTTGAGCCCCCATTAAAATGTCTGAATGTAAATCTTGTGACATTTATTCCCTTTGCTTTGACTGAGGCATTACGCAGGCGATAATAACTTTGTGTGTGTTCCTTATATCCCTCTCTCCATCTCTAACTCCCCTCCCCTCTTCTTTTCTCTCCTCCAGGTTTAACATGCCTCATGATGACAATCCAAAGTGTCGGGAGGCAGGCATGAAACACCAGTACCACGTCATGGCACCCACCCTCAACCACGACACCAATCCCTGGTCTTGGTCCAAGTGTAGCCGCAAGTACATCACTGAGTTTCTAGAGTAGGTATCTCCAGATTTTCATTTAAACATAAAACTAATTGCTCAACAGTTAAAACCTCTGTGGTGGAGAAAGTAGAATTTACATTTCAATGTGATGTAATTGCATTTTTGTAGTGGCCTTTAAGTTTTACGTGTTTTGATTTGACCAGCTAAACAAACCGCTTTTCTCACAGAGCTTTGTAGACAGGTCAGCGCAAAGTAAACTGTGCGGATTTGTTATTGGCTGCTGCTGAAAGAGTATTTCCTGTTTGAATCTGGGGTCTTCCTTGGTTGACCTATGCAGTGGACCTTCTTCAGTCCCTCTGCCGTCTCACCTCTCAATCACACTCCTTGTCTTAAGATGTTGGGCAAACAGTGATTAGTCTTTTGCCTGTTCTCTGTTGCTCAAACCTGTAACGCAGGCAACGGCTTATTCATGAACTCCTAACTTGCACCGTGGGCACAGATCCTACTTCAGGGCTTTCCTTTAGGATGGGAAATGTCAGTTATAATTATATCCTCCTTGAATATGACCCTTTAATCTTTGTCTCCTTTCCTCTGTTAATTGTGGAGGCCTTCACAAAGGACAGCGTTGTGGATCATCTCTAGAGCGCAGTCTCAGCATGGCGTTTTAAGGCTCTGTATTACATAGTTTCCAGCCACCGATGACCTTAGACCGGTTTGGAACATTCAACTCAACATGAGAAGAATGTCCATGAATATCTTCATTATTTGGACTAGTTCATATCAGGCAAACTTAGTTGATGTGTGTGGCTGTTTCCTGTGCAGAACTGCTAAAGAATGTAATGGAAGTGTCAAATGCATTGGTAAACTTTGACATTTGACAAACAATAGGGTTATATATAACAAACAGATCTGGAGAGAGTAAAGCACCACAGGCTTCAGTGTGGGAGCCTCAGTGGTGGGAAAAGCCCTTGAAAGTATAGTCTAAGTACTTTTGAAGTCTGTCTTCAGCCAACAATGAGGAGCATTGATTCAAAGCAGCACTTCTACAGTAGCGCTCCTGCTCAGCGGGCTGACCTGGTCAAGTTCGTCAGTGTTTTGACTGCCTATTCTCCCTGAAGAGCAAATTCAATCTGCACCACTCTCCTACCAGTTTAAAAACAGAAGACTGCGCCACCTCTCAAACATCTCTTTTCAAAAGGCGAAGGATTCCCCTCCCTACTCCCCTTATCTCACTTTTGCTGTAATAATGTGCACTGAACTCCTCCACCTGAAAGCTCATGAAAAGCGTCCTGCTGTTGTTCAGTGTTATTATGTGTCAACTGCTATATAAAGCCACCATTCATTCCTTGTCTGGCTCAGTTCCATTTGATTTAAGCCACAAAATCCAAATATAAAAGCAAAATGCAAATCTTCTACTGTTGGCTCCCACTAATGGCTCCGTCTTTTGTGTCTTGAAACCACATAAAATGAATAATCCTGCCTCAGATTTGCCTATGCATTAAATCTCTGCCTCTGAATTGCATTTTAAATCAAATTTAGCAACTTCTGTAATTGTATTATTTTTAACTGTACATCTGCAGTATTTGTTACATGCTGTCAGACATGAAATTCTAGTACAACAAGACCTCCACAGTTTTATTTTACTTTGTTAGTGTTTGATCAAGAACTGTATACTGATGCGCTGTGTCATTCAGACATCTGCAATACCATCAATCTGACACATGAGTAGACTTTTAGCATTGTCTGCTGAGGGAAACCCAATGTGGTGTACATGGAAACCATTATTGTTTAGTCCCTTATGACAAGCGCACAACACCCAACTACAAGTTATTTTATAAATAAACTCTCTTTCAAGTCTCCCAGTGGCTGCCAGGTGTGGAGTCTCCTCTGAAACTGGCTCGCTGTCTCCAATCCACAGAACCAATTTTTTGTTTCATTTTAAAAATGACCACACTGACCTCTGCGTATCTGTATTGGCCTTAATAATCATTCCATTAGGTTCCAGGACATGATTACACAGATGACAGCTGGTGAAAGATGCTGTAATATGCAACTGTCTGTGTGATTTTTTGACAGGCTGCCTCATAGTTCACTTTTTGTACCACTTTTTTATGCACCTAGCAATTTTTTTACTGCGGTCTTACATCATGGGTGGAATTGAAAGGGAAAGAAACAAAGTGGCTGTATCTCAGTGTAATTATTGGCCTGTCACATCAGCTGGTGGTGTACTGAGCAGGTGTTTGAGCAGCACACTCCAGCATGAAATTTGTCAGAACGGTACAGACTTGTCATGTAATTACACATCTACACCTCATCCACATGTTTCCTTTTCCAAAAGTAAACAAAGAAGACATCCTTTGAGACCCAGATTGCTCTGCTAACACAAGACCTTTTCACAACCACAAAGGCTGATGATTTTATACATGCACTGTTTTTTTTTTTTGTGTGTTTTTTTTTGCATAACTCAGGGTGTGTCTGACGTATAGCACAGTCTGTCATTGTACTGCAATACTGGCACTGACACAAGTTTATGTAACTTAATCAAGGTGCTTCGTGATTCCAGATTCTTTTGTTTGCCTCCATCGCAGATAAATGCACCTTGGATAAAGATGTGGTCAGCCTTCAGATCCTTCTGGGTCTATATCAAGACGTTGGTTTATTCCGTCTGTGGCGCCTGACTCCAGTTTCATATTGACAACATTCGCTAACAGGCCATTGATGAGAAGTGGTATCTGTCTCTATGCCGTGTAGCTTTACAGACCACCCACAGAGGATAAACACATCTGAGGATGATCAGACAATGACAATGATGTGTATTCTATGAAAGACATGACACGTTGATAAAAATAAATACTGGATTATCCTGAAAATGTTCATACCATGAATGCTTTCCTTGTGTATGTCTGTACAGAAATGTGCATTGTACATTTGTCAGTGCATACATATCCCTACTTCTGTGGTTTTGTGCTACACTTTTCCTTACTGCACTCACACTGATTTATCTTTTTTAGTACTGGCTATGGAGAATGCCTACTGGATGAGCCTGTAGGTAGGACGTATGAGCTGCCCACACTTCTCCCTGGTCAAATCTACAATGCCAACAGACAGTGTGAACTGATGTTTGGACCAGGTTCCCAAATTTGCCCTTACATGGTAAGTTGGCTTGTAAGGAAAAGGATGACAAAGTGAACAATTAAAAGTTCAGGATCTGAAAGAGTTGCTCATCATAGACACACAAGATCTTTTTTACTGTATGAATATATTTTAAGCAGAATATATACAGTTGCGGAAAAAAAATATTAGACCACACGTTTTTTTTTTCAATTTCTTGTTCATTTTAATGCCTGGCACAACTAAAGGTACATCTGTTTGGACAAATATAATGATAACAACAAAAGTAGCTCATAAGAGTTTAATTTAAGAGCTATTATTTATCCATTTCTCATGGTTTTCTTGATAAAAACCAAAATCACATCAGTTCTTACATCAATCGCTATGCTATTGTACTGACAAAAACAGTGCTTTTAGGCATTCCATATTTTCTTTTCTGTCTGTTTTAATTGGATGATACACACAGGAGTTATCACTTCATTGCATAGCCATTATTTTTGATGACTTTTGATGGTGTAATATTTTTTTTCTGTGACTATAAGTAACTCTCTTCAATACAGGATCAAACTTTAATCATTGGAAGAATTTCTAAATAATCTCTAAGTTTCCATGTACAATAAATAGTATGTATCATCATGGATAAAATATAGGAAATAGGAGATGTTAAGTAAGTCTATTTTTTGACTACATAGTTGCTAATAAAAATCACATTCTGGCCAACTGATATTGTATCTTGCATGCGTCTGAAAGCAATGAAGCGAAATAGAATTTCCAAGGATTTGTTTGCTAATAAGACGCAACTATTGCTTGAGAAACTAATAAACCTATTTTTAACTGCTGTCACATATGTTTCCTCCAGCAACACAGAAGACAGTATGGGAGGAAATAGCTGTTCAGTTATGTCAGCTCAACTGTCAGAAGTTAGAGACTAAATTGAGCATCTATGCGTTTTGTTCATGTGTTGGAAATCTGCTGGGACAGTACAAACAAGCTTCTTTTCCATTTGGTCACAGTGAAAAATTGCTTGCGCTCCGTCTTTTCTTAATTCCAGAAACAGTGCAAAAGGCTGTGGTGTACAAGCGCAGAAGGGGACCATAAAGGATGTCGCACACAACACATGCCACTGGCTGATGGGACTGACTGTGGACATGGAATGGTGAGTTGCAGATCTAAGAAACTCTGACGTCCAGATGTGAATCTGTGTTTTGAGGAAAAAGACCATACGCATTTGATCCCACCATGTAATCTTTTAGTCTAATGAAAATAACATCTGTAAGAAAAATGAGATTGCAGTTTTTAACAATGAAATAAAAAGTCAGTGACTCTATTCAACATATTTAATTCAGTTCTATTCATATAACCTAATTTCACAAGTCAAAGATTTGCCTCAAAGGGCTTTACGAGTCTTACAAAACACAACGCTCTCAGATCTTTCACACACCAAATGTTTTCTTCCTTGTGTGAGTAGTGGAATGGATATGTATCTCAGATAATAAACTCCTTATTCTCTTTTTTATGGGGTACTGTGCCATAGCGTTGACATGTTGAATTATGATGACGCTGTAAAGCCCATCCATCTGGTGGGCCCGCCTGAATCTGGATAATAAAACCAGATGAATTATTTGCAACTACTATGAAACCAGACTGAATTAACTTTAAACCCAAAGAGATTCACATTTTTGCCTAAGGTTACCACATCGTAACACTGGCTATGTTTCTCCCTAATCAGTAGCGTTGTTAACGAAGGCCCCATCGTAATTTAGAAACAATACATTACTGACACAAGCCAAACCTCCCATGCAGCGCTTTGAATCCTGATGCTGGTCCTTTCCAGGTCACTTCCTTTAGCAAGAGAGAGGAATAATTTATCATGCATTACTCTCTCTCTGCTTCCATTCTGGTTGCAAAAACCCATGTAAATGTGGTCAGGTGATGGCCCTAGTTAGAAACTTGAAGCTTTACCCTCAGTGTTGTTACGGGGCCCCAACCCCCATTAGCCTTCATGTTCTCCTCGCTCTGGGATGCTATGCTAATTAGGGCTGAGACGGCGGGTCAGTCACTGAGGATGCATGGAAAGAGGGGCTGGAGGGGAGGGGGGTAGAAAAGCGAATGAGAGCAAAAGGATAGAGAGGAGAGTCATGGGGGGTGAAAAGAGAGCGAGAGAGAGTCTTGAGAGGGAAAGGTGCAGACGTGGGCCCTTTGAAAGAGGATGCCGCCTGCCGTTCACAGTTGAGTCACCTTGTTGTGAACCCATGACCCTAAAACCTCTTTAAAAGGCGAGTGAGTGGGTCAGTGGTCAGGCCGTAACAGAGCCCGGGCTGAGGCCAGCCAGAGCTCTCACAAAAGACCTCACATCACTGATTCTGCGGAGCAAGAGGCGGGAGGAGAACTAAGAGGAGGTACGAGGGGGCGGGTGAGGATGTGGTGGACTGGTGTTTAGTATTCGGAACATGCATGAGAAGGAGAAAAAGAGGGATAGAGAGAAGGAGGGTTCTCCTCTTTCCTTAACCTTCTTCCCTCTAGGAGCCCTTTTGCCGTGTGGGCCCATGTAGGTATTTATATCCCTTTATCTGGCTGAATCCCCTTGTTAGGTCCTGGATCAGACCTGTCTAGGGCAAAGATGTTAACGGGGAATAACTAAATTCTTAATCCAACTAAAACAACAAGACTAAACAGTAATGGTCCTGGGATCGCAGCTCCCATAGCGCTCTCAGACTGTATGTGGGATAAACAGAGTGCGAGTTTAATCACACCAAGTGACTCACTTTAATAAGCTGAAAACCCCCAGCCTTACTGGAGCATGACTTGTCCAGATTACTATCAATGTGTGGTCTTTATTGGGCCCTTGTTTTGGTGATCTGCAGGTCAAAGCGATTACTAGACATTCTGATTACAACAGGTTAGGTGAATGTGAATGCTTCGCTAACTTTATATTTATTCAGCTACATTTCAGTGTGTAGAATGTAATGGAAATGTGTTACTGATCTGGAGTGAATCACTGTTTCAACCATATGTGTGTGTATGTATATATATATATATATATATATATATGTATATATCACTTGTAGCATGCATCTTTTTTTTTTCATTTTTATGGTTTATTTCAAGCTTGTGCACTCCATGCACAGTACTTATTATAAATACATTTCATTATGTGTACACATAAAGGAATTACTGTAAACACTATATACATAGGGAATTTTACAAACAATATGCATAGAGAAATATACATAGAGAAGTACACCTATGGACATTGGTTGTAAACATCATGTGTACACGAAATACATAATACATAAATATATATGGCATTTCATTATTAAGATATAACCCTAGCACCCTAAAAGTGAATGAGAAGAAGTAAAACGTCTACTCCCACCCCAAGTTTCACTATTTAAACTTATATAGTTGAAATTATATCAGAGAAATTAGCTGTGAACATGCATTAGTACACCAAAACTAACTTTTATGTACAGGACAAAAATGTACCCAATAAAGAAAAAACAATAGTAATTCAACCCAACAGATTATGAGCACCGAAATGAATAATTTTATAAAAACTGAAAAGAAATGTATGCAAATCACAAAATCAGTGCATAAGAAGACTATTCCAGTCTTCTGTTAGAGATCATTGGAATACCTCTTTCTATGTTCTGACCTTATGTAAAGTCAAATCTGCTGTTTTACCGCAGAATGTTTACCTTATGAACACGTTCACATGAGTTTATCTCAGTCTTTGCCCTTCACCAGTTTGTGTGTGGCTATAAGTAGTGGCACCACCTTTGTTTGTTGTGCTGAGGCCGTGGTTTCATCTCCATGCAGGGGGCTGTTTGAAGTAGTGTGAGTTGAAAGAGACAGAGACCCTGCAACAACAGTCACCTGCCCACACAAAAGCGCTTTTATGTGGTTATTTCAATTTGGTCTGTTTGTGTCTTGTGCTCAACCTTATGATAGCCTCACACATCTGATGATCTGCAAACCCACACAGTCCTTGAGGATTCTCTGATATCTTTTTTTGTATTTTATGCATCTTTGTGTATTCTGTACTCTCACTTCTTGTGTCTCTGTTTTTTTCTTTCAGTCCTTTCACCGGCTGTTTCTCTATTTCAGGACTTTCTTCATGCATTGCATATACATCACTCCCACTCACATCTTCCTTTTCCAAAAGTCATGAGGTTCACCTCTAATTCTTTACAGGGTCTTTGGTCGGTCTTGGCTCTAAGGTGTTTGGAGGGCCCTACAGGGGAGAGGGGGGGGTAGGTGTCAGATCTGCAGGATTACAGCCATGGCCTCTATGGGGAACACACTTTCTAGGTATTATCTCAGCAGCTACAACTCTCATCTGAAGATTCCCTCATTAGACCAAAATCTGCTCTGTTATTTTAAACTATTACACAGGAAATGCTGTTTCCTGTTTGAGATCAATGCTCTCAATTGCTGTCACCTCTTGTGCCTGTGTTGCAAAGAGTTTTTGTGGTTATGAAACAAAATAGTGACCACATTGGGCGATTGAGGTCACTGCCTGAAAAAAAGCGAGCGAGCAGCACGTCTCCTAAATGAGGAGTGAAAAAAAAAGTTTGTTTATATACAGCTTAGTTGAAATAGGGCAATGATCACAAGGTCCATGGCTTGTTTCCCTGTCTGTTTTCGTCTATTGGACTCTGTCTACTTCCCCACTTCTGCCTCTTTCCCTCTCCCCTATCTCTATTTCCCTAGCTCCCTCCCCGGTGCTCAACGGGCCCTCTCACAGGGCGCCAGGGTGAGTAATGGAGTCACATGACCTCTTGGCGGCGCGTCTGTCATCTGGCTCAGTGGGCCATACACTAACGAGGGCATCCCATCACTTGTTGTCTATAAATACCGCCACCACCCTCCCTCTTCACTATCCTCTCTTCTCCTGCTCTCTCTGCTTTACCCCCCCTTTTGGTTCCTCACACTCTTCAAAAGGATCTCGCCTGTGCGTCAGTGTGTCTCTTTGTATGTGTAGGTATGCTGGACATGAATGTGAATGCCCTTTGTGCAGGTTGCATTTATATACTTGCAGAATTATTAGCTTTACTATAAGTGTAAGCGCCCATTTCTGCATGTGTGCAAAATGTGTGTGTAGATTAAAGGCTAACTAGTATGATCAATAAGCCCCTGTCTATCCGCTTAGCTTTGTATCCACATCCCCAACCTTTGAAGATCTTTGTGCTGCTTCTTACCACGTTGTCACTCAGTGGGTGGTGGAAAGAAAAAGTGGTGGCCAAGCCCAGATCAGCTGCAAAGTTTTGTTGTCAAAGTTATGATTATTATAATTTTTTTTCCAGTTTCTTGGCAAGTTGAGTGTGGTCTTAAATGAAAGACTTGAGTGGGATTTGTTGCAAAAACAAAAGGGCTCAGGTGTTTTTAATTTCATTCCCTATGATGACTACTCACTGAGCGTTTTTGTAAAAGAGGCATAAAACCCCAAAAGCTCTCTCAGATATTTTCCCCTTAATAGGGGCTTAATTGAGTGGTTAGTGTAAGTGAATAAACGGGAAGTTGTTTTTGATTTCCAGAACATTCCTCAGTACAGAATGAGGACCTGCTCTGGTTTCAGCCAATTAGAGTGAGATAGTGAGGTCATGAAAAGTGAAGCCAGGGCAGAACGGAGTCTGTTGGCGAAGGCGGTGAGTGTTGGCTGGAGCCCCCTGGCAGCCTGACAGACTTGTCGTACGATGCTGGGATGCGGTGTGCGTTTGTGTGTGCATGTGCCTGTGCGGAGGCCTGGGATTGTGAGACTGGTATCAGTGTCATGCAGATAATCTCAGAATGTTTGCAGGATGTTGCCACTTTGATTTGCCATCATCACAGGCATATCTGTGGATTTGGATTAACAAGAGGATTATACCCCTGCAAAGGTATTGCAGTTGGTCTGTCTTTCTGTCTTTATGTATCTATGTCTGTCTGTCTGCACTGCTACTTCATAATGTACAGAATTTTTTTGGCTTGAAAATTTTTCATAAGGTAGGTGTTTACCAAAAAAAAAAAAAAAAAGAATATCTGGAATAGAGTGGTATGTAATGGAATAGAATGACTGGAAATAAACATTATCATATATTTTTGTAATAAAATAATTATCAGGATGTACATTTATTTTTGCTTTAGAATTTAATTTGTTCATATTTTTTATTTATTTACCTATATGCACACAACCACAAATGCAACATTTGGACAAGCAAAAAAAAAAAACAGACTGCAGGTGAGACCAGAAAACCACATTACAACATTAATTAAGACAATAAATAATAAAGATTCAACAATAATAGACTAAAGTACAATAAAAATACTAAAAATTTTACCCAAAACACCTTTTAAATGTTTTGCTGTTTTGTTGTTTTACATGGTGTGTTCCGATAATAAAGTAAAATATTAAGGAGTTAAAATCACAGATTTAAAAAAAAAAAAAAAGGTAGATGTTTACTATTTCTCTGTGCTCCATATATAATGTCTGGATCAGGATGCAGATCTGTATTAGAGAACGGTTTTACAATTCATCATCTCATTTTCCTTAGTTACCTGCTCAACACTGCCAGAAGAATAATTCACCAATGAACATGATCTACGAAGGGGAGAGTCTGCAATGTGTCTAGCTCGCATTGTACGTAAATACTTTGCCGATGGGATCATTGTAGTCAGTGAGGCGCTAACAGGCTAACACGTTGAATGTAATGTTTACCATTTTCACTGTAATTTTTCCACACACAGTTGAGGCTAACTGAATGTTTAGTAAAAATTGTGAAAATATGAGGGATCACTTAACTCCTAAAGGCCTGGAACTATTTACAGAGTTTTTCCTCAATATTTAGCCTTTCATAAATGATTTAACACCATTTATTATAACATTATCACCTGCATGTTGCATTTTTTAGTGCAAATTAGGTATTATCTTAATTTAATTTACGGATCATGCAAATTTTTTATAAAAGCTCAAAGTAAATTTAAAGGTTATTATATCAGATCTGAAAGTTCTTTTTTCATCAAAACATCATTAACTGAACGTAAAAACAAGCATCTACAACTTTTGTCATGCATGAATCTACATTGATTTTATCAGTGAATCAGTGTTGAAGAATATGTGATTCCATGTTTACCTTGGAATCTCTAAGCATCCAATTGGATCATACCTGATGACTGTGAAAAGCTGAGAAACTGTATTTTATCTCAATTATTTACATGTATTGATAGGATTAGTAATTCAGAAGTTATTAAACATTTTAGATCAGTAGATGCTTTTGGTTGCCAGTGGATGTTTAGGAACTTTAAGGGTTAAGAAATTCCAGTCGATTCTAGTCTTGGGAGGTGTATCTGTTTCAAATATCATGGAAGTATATGTAAAAACCTGGGTCTAAGATCTCAAAGACTGTTTTTTTCTAAACCTTAAAGCTGCTTTTACGGTAAAAGTATCTTAGAAGTGCAGGTGAATGGAATAGCTTCTAGGCCCAAACTGCTAATTCACTCTAATAACAACGCTTAGACTTCGGAGAAAAGTGGAGGGGAAGGAATACACAGAAGGTTGAAAAAGAATCGGAAACAAGTAAAGAGAATAGAGGAGAGGTTGGTTGGGGTCACGGTTGCATCATGTTGCCTCTCATGCACTCTTTTCTCACCTTCCCCTCTTCCTGTCAAATCTCTTCCTCTTGTCTTCACACCTTTACAAGAGAAAGAGGAATTATGGAACTAACCTGGAAAAAATGCATGCCTTGTCTACAAAATGAGTCAGTGTAAATCACTCTGTAATAACAGCTGTCATCGGACTTATTTCCAGTCCTCTGGCCGCCCGAAAGTTCTCCCTTAGTGATACAGATATTAATGGACTCTTCAGTGTGTCTCATTTCCTCTAGGCTGTTAAACACATATACAGTGCTCAGCATAAAGGAGTATACTCCCTTTGAAAAGTAAGATTTTAATCAATATCTCAATGAACATAACATAACACATGTGTTTTCCACCTCATATCCGCAGCCTATCCAGTGAGTCTTTAACAAGCTTTCATTCATGCTTTCAAAATATGTACTGAATTTAGACACATTGGATTATGCAGCAGGTACTCTGACACAACAGTTCTGTATGTTATTAAACTGCTATATATAAAGCTCAGCATAAATGAGTATACCCCCTTTAAAAAGTACGATTTTAATCAATATCTCAGTGAACATAAGCATAGTTTCAAAATATCTGGACAAAACTGAGTTTTATAGAACATTTGTTTAATTTTCTTTGAGAATCAACATTTTCTATGGGACACTATATAACACATCATGTTCTCAGTTAAAGGTTTTAAGACAAATCTGTTGGATGTTCTCATTTATGCTGAACACTGTAGTAGTGAATAGTTTATTGGAAATCCGTATGCTAAGTATACATCCATCTGTATAGGGGCATATTTGACAAACAGTACCATATGGCTCATTTTTTTGTATTAATATCATCATAATGTTGCATTGTGGACAGGACAGGGTTTTGCAGTAGAGTATCAGAGACAAAGACACTAAGTCCCCCACAGGTCAAGGCCAAAATGAACTCTGAACCCAGAGCCATGAGAAACACACTGAAACATGAAAGGTGATGCCTTTTGGAACTGGCTGTGTTAAAATGAAAGAGTGGAGGTCTTTTTAAATCAGTCCTCTGCCTTCTCATTCCTGCAGTGATGTATGGCTTGGGTTCAGAAATGAGGTGCTCTCTGCAACACTTTCCTAGCAATTACAGGGCGCTTACATCCAAACCAGCCAGCTGAAGAGTTCAGAGCAGATGCTGTCCTTGGTGTTCACACTTTTAACGTTAGCGTGCTGGTAACGATTCTCTCTGTATTGCGAAGCTGGTTAAACTTAAGGATTTGTTTTATCTTGTGGGGCACAAAGTTTTGTTTAGATGTGTATATGTCAATATATTACCTGGCAATTACATTTTCACCTACTTTGCATATTGCAGTTTTGCTGTTGCACCTCACTTAACCTATTATGTACAGAGAAATTATTCTTTTTCATGATATTTATATTTTGCTCTTACTGTATATATTGTATATATTGCATTCTATTCCATTCTATTGTTGTTTTCCTGTCATGCTGCTGCTGTTAATATTCAATTTCCTAGTTTGGGATTAATAAAGTTATTCTATTCTATTCTATTCTATTCTATTCTATTCTATTCTATTCTATTCTATTCTAT
>JAPTGZ010000023.1:32714802-32724904 GCA_029814645.1 Fowleria isostigma | reverse complement strand
GATCCGCTCAGCTCTGGATGCATTTCAGGGATGTAGATTTAACAGTTTGTATATTTGTGTGTTTCTGTGTGTGTGTGCGTGTAGGTGTGTCTGTGTGTGTGTGTGTGTGCAAAGGACCGGCACTACACACCGGTAATGATGGGGTTCGTGCAGGCATGTGTGTGTTCACCAGTATTAGGCTGGCACCAGTATTAAGTTTTATTGTATATCCAAACATTCTTTTAGATAGAACATACTGTACAGGACCGTGATCCTCCTTGGTATTGTCTTTTCTACCCCCTGTTGCATTTACACACACACATATGCAGACATACACACAGGCTCCTCTGTCTGGACTGAGAGGCCCCTCTGTCTCTCTGATGCTTTGCATTGTTACTTGCTGAAAATGAAAACCAGATTTCATCTAAACACGAGTCTACCGTTTCTAAGATTGAACCCCGCCTGTCAATCTGAAAGTCGGTGTGAGCTCACATGTCAAAGAGGCCAGCGCCAGTGTGGTCTTACGCACACTTAATACACACATACACGCATACATTTCCTCAAGCTGCAGAACTGCCATCCTGTTTGTGTGAAATCATGGAATTTAGAGTGTCATTGATACGATAGGGATATTAACGTGCCTATTTCGTCTGGAGCCATTTGATTGCATTAGGTATTCATCCTCTCCGAAATGTTTACAATGATTTCCTGTTCAGCTTGTAGGGGTATGACTATAGAGTATAAGCAGGTGAAAGTTGATCAGGGAGTCATTTCAGGACACCGGTGACAGTACTTGAACTCCAGAAAGCAAGTGAAAAACACACTAAATCATTTAAATGCAGTGGAGTCTAACACGTGAAAGTAGAAGAATTGTTTTTAGATGTGCCGCTTTTAACAAAACGCATAAACAAAAGAATTTTCAATCAAGTTGAATTACTGACAAACCTGAAAACAGATCTCATGCAATCCTCTCTCAAGCCTTGCTGGACACTCTCACAGATTGAAACAATT
This sequence comes from Fowleria isostigma, assembly GCA_029814645.1. Taxonomy (NCBI): domain Eukaryota; kingdom Metazoa; phylum Chordata; class Actinopteri; order Kurtiformes; family Apogonidae; genus Fowleria; species Fowleria isostigma. Next base: position 32,723,914 of record JAPTGZ010000023.1, on the reverse strand, counting down.
GGATATCTTAATAATGTCCAACGTAGGAAAAAAAATATTTATTTCATCTTGCATGAAACAAAAGGGAAAAGAACAAATTGCACCAAAAACAACAGATGATAGTTCTCTTGAATTATGCACCAGTTGGGACTAGTATAACTATAAATTCAACTGATGTCAATGGTCGGTACTTATATAGCACTTTTCCACACATTAATGGTGCTCAAAGTGCTTTACAATACAAGCCTCACATTCACCCATTCACGCACACACTCATACACCAGTGGGCAGGTGCCACTATGCAAGGCACTACCAGGCCTCACTGGAAGCAATTTAGGGTATACGTGGATAGTTGGGGGTGGGATTTGAACCGCCAACCCTTTGATCATTGAACGACCCACTCTACCAACTGCACCAGTCGCCCCATGATGTGGTTACTACATGTACCACTACAACTGAAAGCTATATATGATATTGCATTAAATATTTTTTAGTCAGTGTCTCATTACGTTATCATTTGCAATTTTCAAACATTTTAACAAACATAAAATCAGCTATATTTATGTGCATGGTTGTGCATTGCACAGTAGGACCGAGGGCTCTGATGCAGAAAGAACTTATAAGACGGGGCTAGGTATTTGTTTTTTGTTTTTTTTTTAATCAACATTTTTATTGAAAAAGCACATACATTTTACAATAGAATTTAAGGATTTACAAAACTTTAGCTTTTTCATTTTTGACACTTTTACAACATCAATCAAAGAAAAACAACCTGAATGGGGGCAGGGTACCCTCTCATTTCCTAAATTTTAAGATAAATTAAAAAGTTAAGTATACAAATAACAAGTCAAATAGTTGTACTTAAAAAAGTTAGATCTCACAGTCTTGACATTTTCTGACCATTTGACCATAGTCTACAAAAAAAGTGTTGGTTTTTTTTTGTAATCTGAGTAAAAAAGAAAGTTTTTCCATGACTTAGATCTCTTGGACAACATTAATCCAGTCTTCTTTTGTTGGTGGTTCAGGTTTAAGCCATCCCTTCATAATGGGTTTTCTCCTCGCTGCCAATAAAATATAAAGCAGATTCTTGTCCTTATGGTTAAAGTCATCCAGTGTGATATTCCCAAGATACATTGTTTCAAATAATAATGGAAATACAAATGAAAACACATTCTGAATATGTTTATGGATCTCAGACCAGTACTCACAAATAACTTGATAATTCCAGAAGACATGAAAATGATTAGCTCCATCTTTCCCACGTCTCCAGCATGCATCACCATTCAGTTCCTCAATATTTTTTTCTGAGCTAGTGTGATGAAAATCCCACAAACTTCACACCATACATTTGATCCAGTTGAAGATATGGAGGTAGTTTACATTCAGTCGGAGTACCTGCCACACAAAACCATTTTTACATGTATTTTTTGATATATATTAGGTCCATAGGTGCTTGTCTTATGTGGTAAATTTGAAAATGAACCGCTACCACCTTTGTCTGTTACTAACACTGAAAAGAAGTAGGTGGAGAAATCAGGTCATTAAAAAAGCTGCCCAGTGTGACATAGAACTGGTTGAGTTTATTATTATTCACCAGCTCACACAGGTGAGGCCACGCCCACTGAGTTTGTCTAGTCAGTGGCACTTTTTGAGTACAGAAAGGATAGCTGAACGTCAACATTCTAGCACATTTTTAAAAGGTTAAAAGTACTTCAATAGTTCATTAAACATTACTTCATTTTTTTAAGGCAACCACTTTCCTCAACTTTCTTTTTTTTTTATAAGTAAACTCAACTTATCCATGCGTACATTGTACAGCCCCTCCCCCACTGAGGAAAGTAACAAGTCAGTTAGCGGATACGTAGCCAAAAGAAAATATCAAAAGAAAAAGAGGTGTGGTCACAACCAAAACCTTAAGTAATGATTAATAAACTTCAAGCACACTTGACCTAAAATCTTCTGCAATATTAAGTGCCTTGGACAGTCAAATAATTAAGTTCAGTGCACCAAACTCCAAGTTGATTCAACAAAAAAACTAAAAGATTTTGTTAAATGTACTTAAAAAGTTCATTAATCATTACTTAAGTTTTTTTTTTTTTTTTTTTCAGGAAACCACTTTGGTGGTTTATGTTTATGTGGGCGGCTGTTGCACAGTTAGTAGAGTAGGTTGTCCAATGATTGAAGGGTTGGTGGTTCAAATCCCGCCTCCAATTGTCCATGTGTCGAAGTGTCCTTGGGCAAGACACTGAACCCTAAATTGCCCCCAGTGAGTAGTGAGGTAGTGCCGTGCATAGTGGCAGACCCCCACTGGTGTATGAGGGTGTGTGTGTGAAGAATGGGTGAATGTGAAGCTAGTATTGTAAAAGCGCTTTGAGCACCATTAATGCGTGGAAAAGCGTACCGACCATTCATCATTTACCATTTATGCTCCAACAGAACTCCTACAGTGCAGAGGCTTCACAGTACAGTTGGTGTTTGTTATGAAATATGTCTGTATGTGCAGACTGCAGAGATAGTTCAGTGTGTGTGTGTGCGTTGGTGAATGTCAGAATGTGTGCATGCATGTGGTCATAAATGGCGGTGCATGCGTGAGTATGTGCTGAGGGTTGGAGACGGCTACCGAGGGGAAATAGTTGATCTTAGGCTGAAGTAAGTCCAGTTAACTAGGGTGTATACTGCCAAGAATAAAGCCCCTTGTTGCTTTGTAACATGTGCAATGACAATAAAGCCTCATTCTCTTTCTCTTCAGTCCAAACCTGATAACTGTGTCCCTATCCTCTGACCAACGTGGAGTTTTGGGAGTTAACCCCAGAGGAGAAAGCCTGGAGGAAAACTACTTTCTCTCCTTAGGAAAGCAAAAGCTGGATATTGATGTCTGGTGCGGTATCATCACATAGTCTATGACCAGCGCTCAGGCCATGTGTAAAACAAGGAAGTCAAATCCAGGAAATGCTATGTACATTGACTAGCTGTTAGCCAATCAGAGTCCAGCAGATCACATATGTTGAATATTCATGAGATCTGGCACAAATTGAGCTGAGTCTTCCAGTAGGCTGTCTATACCAGGGGCTCCCAAACTTAAAAACTTGCAACCCCCAAAATAACGGTGCCAGAGACTGGGGACCCCCACTATCCCTGAAGTGACTGAAACCTAAAAAAAATCTGAAAAGAAATGTGCGCACAGAACTCATGGATTAAAAGGCTTATCCAAACGCGGGCTCATAAACACAAAAGTACAGAAAAGCCTGACTGATATGATACTCTGGTATATATCTACCACATTGCATTGTGGGTACTGGACATTTTACTCATTGTTCTGCTTTATGTGCAGAGGTTCAAGGGGGTTTTATGTTTATGTTTATTTAGGTTAATGTGTCTGTTTTACAACATTTATTGGCATTTTATGTTGATTTTTATTATTATTAATGTGACACCATTAGTCAACAGTGCCTTACTTGTTTGTTGTTGGCAAGTTGTTGTCTTAGTGCCATTCTTAATTTCTCACTTGCAAAGCAAAAGCACTTCCTGCGTTCCTTTTGTCATTCATAGCAATTTTAATTACAATTTTCAAGAGCTACAACACTGTCTTTGATCTGTCATAATCACCTCAGGGACCACGTCAAGAGGATTCTGAAAATCATTTTGCAACCCTCCGTTGGCATCTCGCGACCCCCACTTTACATCCCGAAAATGAATGGATGTATTCAACATGCTGAGGATTTGAACTTGGGAACATGGACATGTCATGGCCTTGTATCTGTATAAACCCCTCTAACTCTGCCGTGTGGACGTGCATGTCTTACAGTGCTCAGTGTCCTGTGGCAAAGGGAAGCGGGCCCGTTACGTCAGCTGCAGAGATGCCCAGGGAGGAGTTGCCGACGAATCATACTGTGCACACCTGCCCCGCCCCCCGGAGTCCTCTTCCTGCTTCAGCCCCTGTGGCCAGTGGCGTGCTGGGGAGTGGTCTCCTGTGAGTCAACCAGTTAACACTGTGTCCAATCAATACAGATGTTTTTCACTTACTCTGGAACAAAATTGGTATTTGGTACAGCTGTGATGTTGGACAGTTAAGACTGGACATGTGAGACTTGGTGGTATCATGAACATATCAGTGACGGGGTTGTTTATCTTAAATTTAAGGAGCCAGGGATAATTTACAGTGATTCTGTCATGATCTTTTAATTACACATTGTTTTTGTGAAATAAATGCCATATAAAGGCTCTCACGAAATGCCAGAGGACTGAAGAGGCGTCACAACACATGGCTTGGGTTGAAAACAACAAAAGTTAGAGCTTGATTTATTGCAAAACATTTAATAATGCATGAAACTGAAAGAGAAAACACGCATACTGAATATTGATCATTTGTAATGTCAAGAATATTAAGAATGGTTAAATTTTTGCCCCATAATGCATTCCAGTCACATAAAATCAGTCTAGTTTTTGATGCACAGCAGTACAGACCATGTAGTTGAGTGAACATCAGACATCCAGTGTTTAGTTTGCAATTGGAGAACCCATACGTATTTTTTATATATACAGTCACAGAAAAAAATATTAGACCATCAAAAGTTATCAAAAACAATGGTTATGCAATTAACTACTAACTCTGTGTGTATCATGTGACTAAAACAGACAGAAAAAAAACACAGAATGCCTAAAAGCACTGTTTTTGTCTGTACAATGCCAAAGATATTGGCGTAAGAACTAATGTGATTTTGGTTATTATCAAGAAAACCATGAAAAATGGAGCGATATCAGCTCTAAAATGAAACTCTTATGAGTTATTTGTGTTGTTATTATTATATTTGTCCAAACAAATGTACCTTTAGTTGTACTAGGCATTAAAATGAACAAGAAATTGAAGAAAACATTGTGGTAGTAGAAGTGGTCTACTGTTTTTTTCCACAATTGTAGATGACTTAATATATATTATTTTTCCTTATTTACCTCAGATCTATGTTGCTGTTGTTTTCTTCACCTTTGTGCTCAGTGTTCAGTGACATGTGGCATGGGGAGAAACACCAGACAAGTGGTCTGCTCAAACTACCACCGGCCAGTCGACCACTCTTTCTGTGACCCGGATGAGAGGCCTCCAACAGAACAGGAGTGTACCGCTGTACCCTGCTCATCTGTCTATCATCGCCAACGCATCAACGACCAGCCTTATGGGTACCCCCAGGACCCAGGTCGCCATCCTGGTCACAGCAGCTGGAACGTTCCCTCAGCAGACAACCAGTGGAGGACCGGACCGTGGGGCGCAGTATGTGAAACATGTCATCTTTGAGGAAACAGTTCTATGCATTAGTATTTTGTCCTCTGTAGATCTCACCAGTCCCAGAGCCTTTAAAGAGCTGGAGATGGTCTGAAATTCAAACTTTAACTCATAAAGATCCAGTACTACTTTAGTGGCAGTTTCCCTATAAATTTTTCTCTCTATTTAACCTTTCTTAAATGATTTGTCATCAATTATTACAATATTCTCCTCTGTATTTGGATTTTTTTTCAGTGATAATCAAGTATTTTCCTATATTCAATTTAAATATTATATAGATGTTCATAAAAATTCAGATTAAAGTTCAGGGTTATAATGTTAGAAACAGAGAAAACTGAAGAAAAAGGGACTTTTTCAGTAAAATCTATTATTAACTGAACATAAACTAAGTATCTCTATCCATTGTTATTTATCAAACTCCATGGGTTTTACTGGTGAATTAATCTTGTAGAAGATGAGAATGTTTCCACGTTCAATACAGAGTCTCTATATGTCCAAATGTGTCATATCTGGTGACTATGAAGAAATTACAAACTGTATTTTACACTGATTATTTACATATATCGATAGGATTAATGGATCAAAAAGAATTAACCATTTTAGATCAGTAGATTGTTTTGGTCACCAGTGGATGTTTGGGTCTTTATGGGTTAAACCAGGGTGTCAAACTCATGTTAGTCCAGGGGTCACATACAGCCCAATATGTCCTGAAGTGGGCTGGATCACTAAAGTATTAACATAATAACATATAAATAATGTCAGTTCCAAAATGTATATGTCTAACTTCTATGTTTTAGAGTGAAAAAGTAAAATTCTATTATAAAAATATTTACATCTACAAACTATCCTTTTTTAAAAAACGTGAAAAACATGAACAACCATAACTGGCGAAATGTCCTGGGTGTACCCCGCCTTCGCCCTTAAGTGTCTGGGATAGGCTCCATGCGACCCCCGTGACCCTAGTGAGGATAAAGCGGGTTCAGAAAATAAATGAATGAAAAAGGAATTTTTCATTTTAGAACATTTCCTTGTGGTCTACATGTGTAAATGCTATGGGCAGCTGTGGCGCGGTTGGTAGAGTAGGTTGTCCAATGATCGAAGGGTTGGCGTTCGAATCCCACATCCAACTGTCCACATGTCGAAGTGTCCTTGGGCAAGACACTGTACCCTAATTTGAGGCCTGGTAGTGCCTTGTATGGCAGCAAACGCTCACTGGTGTATGAGTGTGTGTGTGAATGGCTTGTAAATTACACTGTAAAGAAATTTGTGATTCTTGTCGACAAATGCTCTACAAAATAAAACTTACTTATATTTGGGACTGAATTCTTTATTAATTAAACTCCGCAGGTCCATCTTCAAGTCCATTTATGACTAATGACAGTAGACAGGTGGTTTTGAGTGTTGGCCCTTTAACCCCGCCCCCTCCAGGATGTTGACTGTGCAGTTCAGCCATCTTTGTAGTTTTTCAAGACACAGTATGCTAGTGATAAAGAAAGTTTTTGGAAATTATAATTTATAATAAATAATGGCAAAAACGGCTAACTGTGTCCTTCCTCCCCATAGGTCTGAGTCAGTGTCTGACCTGGAGGACAGAGAAGAAGAACCGGTAGAACCCGACCGATCGAGACCGACAGAGGTGAGTTTAAGGATTATTTACTTTCTATAATTTGCAACATGGTGTTTTTACAACATTATGTAATAAAAAAAGTCAGGTAAATCCTGCCTACAGCGCCAAATGGTCTAGGACCGCCACTGGCATACGACGACCCAAAACAGTAAATAATGCCACAGGCACACACACACAAAAAAATAAAAAGGATTTTGAGGGATTATTTTATTTATCTTTGACGACAACCCTTTAGCTAGATTTTGGCCAGAGCTAAAGTTTATTCTGCCAGAGTGTAAATGCATGCAGGTTGAGTTTGAGTTCTCCCTCAAAGAGTTGGAAAAAAAAAAAAAAGGATGTTTTCATTCTCACCCACATGATTATGATTATGTTTACAAAGCTCCGCGATGTTTCCTTGCGGTGTTTTATCACCACGCAGGAATGACGGAACCTCTGATTTGTACAATGACTGCTGTTTGACTGAATAGATGTGGAGAGGCCAGAAGTACGTGGAGTTTTTGGGTGGTTATTTGTCACTATGTGTGGTTTGAGGGATTGATTTTCTCCTTCCCACTACATTGATGAAACCCCCCCCCCTTCCCCTCTTGTAGGGGGGGGGGTGTCGGGGTTTCCTCTGGGAATTCATCTTGTGCTGATAACTTTGAGCTATCTTATCTGGTCACTGTTCAAACAAGAGTGAATGCTCAGATTTGCTTCAGGTGTTTGTCTCTCCCCGGGTCCATTTCTTCTTGTTTTTGTTTTCAAGGTTAAAGCCTGATTGATGCCGCAGATTTTTCGCAATCGTGTTTTTTTTTTTTGTTTTTGTTTTTTTGCTCAGCCATGTTATAGCCGGCGACTAAATCTCTTTCATTCATCTATTGGAAAAAAAAAAAACAAAGAATGACTGCGCGGCATTTGCAGTATAATAAGATGTGTTTCAACATCTCGTATGAATAATAAAATCTGCTTCTAAGGAAACGTCTTTGAAAATAAATTGTTTGCTGCTGCTTGTCATTTACACACATCACACACTTACATGACAGTTTACTGTAATAAATTAAACTCAAAATGTATATGGAATGTAAGCGATCATCAAGATGAAGAGTAAAACTAACAATCCTTGACTTTAATTCTGGGTTATCCACCTACTAATTAAAAAAAAAAAAAAAAAAAAAGGCGGACTGAGCTCTCATGCCGCGTGAGTTTTGTCCACGGGGCATGGATTCTCAATTTGTCATGCTGCTTTGAACTGTCACTATTCCACTGGTGGTGAAAAGATCATAAACCAGTAAAACTTCAGAGCACAGGATGCGACTGAGGGTGACTAAGCACAGCGGAGGCCCCTCACAGCCCCTCCGCGCAGACCGGCCTGTAGTCAACACTATCTTATCTCACGAGGGGGCAAGTCTGGACCCGCCGGTGGGGCAACAAATCCACATGGCCTCGACGGGAACAGTTCTTAGAAATCAAGAAACAGCATGACTTCAGCCGCCGTAAGCAGATCTATTTCTGCAAGATTGATATTCTTGTTTTTGAATATAGGTTTGTTCTGCTGGAACTGAGGCTACGTTCGGACGGCGGGGCTTCATGCGCAATTTGCATTTTTCAAAAGTCAGGTTTTTTTCATCAGTTTTCTGTTTTTTATATAATAATCCTCAATTTTACTCTCAAACTCATTTTAGTTCAGGGGCCACATCTGAAGTGGGCCGGACAAGGAAAATAATAACAGTTAGAAAAGTACAGTAATATTATGATAATATTTACATGTACAAAGTTTCCTCAAAAAATTTGAATTACATAAACAACCTAAACTTTCTCAAGAAAAATACATGCAATTTTAACAATATCATACTTCGGGTTATCATTTACACATGTGCATTACAACTTACAGATCACAATGAATCTATAAATACGCAAAACATTTAATAACAGGCAGAATATGGTTAAAATTCCACTTAGCTCTATTAAAATATTTCAAGTTGTTCATATTTGTTCAGGTTATTAATGTTTTTTTGTGAAATGATATTTTGTTTTTGTGTTAATACAGAAAAATGACATGAAAATGTTTATATTTACAAAGAGAAAAAATTGGAATTGTGAGTATTTATAGGTTATTACTGATCTGATCCACTTGAGATTGAATTGGTCTGAACATGAAACCTGAACTAAAATGGTTGTTAACCCATAAGGACCCAGTGTGACATCTGTGTCACATCCCAAATACATTTTCCTCTATATTTAACCATCCTTAA
>JAPTGZ010000023.1:32701203-32712256 GCA_029814645.1 Fowleria isostigma | reverse complement strand
CAATTCAACAAAAGTGAAGTTGCTGCTTCACTTGTTGCGTTCGCTGTAACAGGAAACTGACCGTCAAATAAATTTCAAAATATTACGACTCATAAAACTACAACACTGTTTTCGAATTTTTAAAACTACAACTTTATTCTCATAATATTACAACTTTATTCTCATACTGTTATGATTTTATTCTCAAAATATTATGACTTTATTCTCGAATAATTATGACTTTATTCTCAAAATATTACAACTTTATTCTTGTAATATTACGACTTTATTCTCGTAGTGACAAGCAATTTGTTTTTCTTATGTGGCTCTTATACGCCGTCGTAAGAAATAACTCACATTTTTTTCAAAATCGTTATCTGGCCTTTTTTCTGTTGTTTAAATGGTATCATACAAGGGAAGTTTATGAGTTGGAAGCAATTAGTTTCAAGCATTTTATAGCAACACAAATTTATGTCTTAAGCAGCAGTGCTTCGATCAACAGTATGTTTAACCCATAAAGACCCAGTGCTACTTTTGTGGTATTTCCCAATTGATTTTTTTCCCTCTATATCTTTAACCTTTATAAAGTTGAGACACTACAGGTGAATAGGGTAAAATTTAAAAATAATAAATATCACTATGAAACTTCCTCAGTTGATTACTTACACAAGTATGAAAAAAAAATTACAATAAAAAAAAATTGTATGTTTGATTATGCAAAATAGGCATTATCTCATCAAATATGTGTGATTTTTCATAAATTTTCGGTAAATAGATCTGAACATATGATAAAGCCAGGTGCAATTTATTTTTTTTTTTGTTTACACACAAGAGGGATTTCAGGATATCTGCTTTCATTACCTTGGAAACCAAAATATACTGTCCATAGTTAGTTTTTGCTGTATTTTTTAAATTAAATTGTCATATAAATCAGGCCAGGAATGATTTATTAACAAATCCCTCTGTAAATATCTTCAGAATACTGCTAAGTTTATAACTGGAAAGTTTGGTGTACAGAGGTGATACCTGTTATGACTTCAGTAAACAGATGAACCTGGGCATGTCGCATTGGAATGCTAACTTTTTGGTAAATTTGAGTGAAATTTACTGCTGCAACTCAACAAACTGTAATAAAATAAACATTTTAATGTGTATTTTCAATGTTTTCTTTAGAGCAGCCTAAAAGAACACACATTGAAGGAGTAAACTAGCCCAAAATTGAACAAAAATTGTCTTGCCTTAAGTGATCTATCACCATTTATTCTGAATTTATGCTCTGTATTTTGCATTGTTAGGTATATACATAGGTATTTTCCTATATTTAATTTACTGAGCTGGTTTAAAGTTGAGGGTTGTTCTATCAATAACAGAGAAAACTGAAGTAAAAGTATATTTTCCTGCAAAATATATCCTTAAATGAACATAAAATGGGTCTCCATCCACTGTCACTGATCCAACTCCATTGGTTTTACTGGTGAATCAATGTTGTAGGAGATGACTGTGTTTCCTCGTTCACTACGGAGCCTCTGAACATCCAAATGAGTCATATCTGATGACCGTAAAAAGATGAGAAACTGCATTTTACACCAATTATTTACATACATTGATAGAATTAGTGGCTCAACACATGTTAAACAGTTTAGATCAGTAGATGGTTTTGGTCACCAGTGGATGTTTGGGTCTTTATGGGTTAAAACATGCTGCTGTTCCTTGTATCTGATGTAATGTTGAGCTCTATTCAGCCTCATAGTGTGTCGTGCTGTCCACTCTGTAGCATGTGTACTTGACAGAACATGTGTTGGACTCTGAGCCAGGCACTCAAGACAATTTCCAGTGTTGCTTTGCAGATCCAGGCTCCTGCTAGCAATTTGTGACCACTTTAAATGTGACATATAAGCACTCTTAATAACATGTTGGTTAAGGCAACATCAAATTATTGTGACACATATTTCAGGTGAAGTGTTGCAGTCGGGTGTGTATTTATGTCCGTGTCCTCCGCAGTGAGGACCTCTGCATTCTACCTTCTTTGTTCATTTGCTTCTTTTTTTTTCACCAAGACTTCCAGTTTAAACCAAGTCTCCTCAGACGTGGCAGTTTCATTCCCTCCGACACATTTTTTTTTTTTTTTTTTTTTACCCCCGTGTTGCACATTTGCCACACTCCAAAATGCAACTCTTGCTTTATTTTTCATATTTTATTGTTGTTGATGTTGTTGTTATTGTTGTTGTCTTTGGTTTTGCTATTTATTTCATTCACAAGCAAAAATACATAAACCTGTTGACTTAGCTTTTCCCACTGTAAAGATTATTAAAGAAACATAAGTGTGAAATTTGTGTTGTTTTTTAATGTAATATTTTATTGACAAACTCGACAAAGTGGCACAGGTTCAGAATATCTTTACTCAGAAAATAGAAGAACACAATTCATACACATACTGTACGTCAAACACAAATCAGCAAAAGTAGTTGTGACAGATTTATTTTCTTTTTTTGAAACCGGATGGCAAAAAAAAGACAATACACTGGAAATGGGTATGATTTAAAATATATAATTTATTTTTCTGGCAGTGCATCTTACAAATAGAGTTGCTTTGCGGTACACTGGTTAACCACATGTTTATGCAATGTATTGTGTGTAGATGAGTTACTGTAAACAGCCCATGGAAAAGACATGACTTTTGGCCCAATCTGGTACTTTTTGGTATTTGACCCTCAATTGACTTCATGCAGTTTAGCCGCCATTTCAGTAATCCTTTGGGGGGGGGGGCATATTTTAAATCTTTCTCCGTAGTATCTGTAAGACTTTGCATACCTCTGCATAATACAGCAGGAGAACACGGCTGGCCTTTTCCTTTTATGAGTTGGAGCATTTTATTTCGTAATCTCCCTGGAGAAAGCATGCACAGTCCAAATCAAACTTTGGCGCCTGGTGGCACATCTGTTTACCATTGTATTAATGGAGCTCTCTGCAATGTATTTGGCAGGAGATCCGCAGAGTATTACTTTTACTACAACAATAATTGGTATTAATTCATGCTGGCAAAGATTATTTAGTGAAGGAGATCCAAAAGTAAACCTGTAAAACGCCAGTATTTGCACAGTACTGATTGATTAATGGATGTCACATTGTCCTGATTGAAGTAAAATTGGGGGAGAAATAAACTAATAGAAATGTGTTAAAAGATAAGGATTATGATGTCTAAACATAATCAAATTATTTATTTATACATAATCACCAGGCTCAGTAATGACAAGATGAAAGTAGGTCATTTAACTGCATTGCAAAATTTATGTAAAATAGTGCTATGTTGATAAATGCCAATGCCTACGTTCAATAGTTTCATTCATGTCATGGAATTTTAAAAAATAAATTAACAGACCTAAAAGTGTATGTCCTTATGCCACATTCATGTGGTTAATGATAGTATTTTCCTGGGGCTTTTTAATTACATAACATTGTCAATATATTCTTACCTTCTGTAAGGGCCTCTTCCATCAGTTTAATTCCAAAAAGTATGTTTTGATTACCAAAGAATCCTCATCAGTAGCCTATCAATCAGAAGTTTCAGTTTCAGAAGAAGATCTTATGCCAATTTACATTTACTTTGTATATGTCAAATGTTTTTAGATCTATTAAAACCCTTAAAAAACTATATTTCATATTCTCTGATCTCCAAAGACATCCTAGTTTATATATTGGTTCATCTTAGAATGAGTTTACTAACCATTGTGCAGATAAATAACAAAACCGCAATGATGTCCAAAATTACAAGCACTATTATGAAAAGTAACCGATCCAATCTTTGCTTTTCTTTGTCGTTAATATCTAAATGATACCTAGCTTCTTTTTGTTTTTCAATCTTGGACCCCTTATTTTGCAGTCTGTCTTACCCAGGACTATATTCTTTTTTCATTTGCAGGTCATCCAAACACAATTTGTCATATTTTAAAAAGAAAAGACACAAAACAATTATCACATTTATTGCACAAAATTAGGATAACAGACACAGAGTTCAGCATAAACGATCAAGAATGCAAATATCATTAACTAATGGTAATTACCTCAGAGGCAAATGTCAAATGTGTGCAAAGATCAACAATAAGGCTGTGTGTGATAAATTGGCAACCGAGGCACCATTTTAGGAATTTATGCCTGTTTGTTACTAACAAAAACATACCGTTTCCTGTTAAGAGTGGGTTTCCCATGGAGGGGGACCTCCATTGGGTGTTTGTGGACCAATCATGGCTTAAATGAAATCCACATGCACAACATTGACATACTTGACTTTGGCCTGAGGGCATTTGCTAGAACATTCCCCAAACCTGTCACCCTGGGGTCGTTTGGTCGTGACATCATTGGGCTTGTGTTTCTTGATCCTGCCCATATGCCAGTTGACTTTGAGCAATTGAAGCTGTGGCTGGAAGGTCCCTCGTGGTCCTCGCAAGCATGGCTCTTGTCATGGCTTTAATTTAAATGTGAGTCGGGAGATAATGTTTCATTTTGGCCTTTAAGAGAAAGCAGAATAGTTCAGTTGATGATTAAAAGTCAACACTACGGCCTACAGATTTTGGCAAACCATTAATTCTTGGGAGGAGGACAAGCAGATGCTGGGAGATGTTATGTGAAAACTCTGAATATTTGGATCACAGCTCAGATTGCACATCAGGAAATACGGTGAAGCAGTTAGAAAAACGTCGACAACATATTGTACGTTTTAACGCAGGCATCCTCGTATAGATGGAGGCAGTAAAAGGAGGGCATTAATGCTGCGCCTGCCCCATCTGGAGGAATAAGACTTGACTCGAAACCACAATGAGTTTGTGCAGAGTATTGGAAGAAATTAAGAACGCAGCCCATTTAGCAGGGGGTATATCTCGTTTTGTGGGTGATCCAAGCTGGGACCAGATGCAGCAGGATGAAATGAGAGGAGACAGGGCGTGAAAGTCTGGAAACGTTTAGGTTGGTTTACCCCAGGCTCATCGAATGATAGGGAACACTGCCTCACTTTGACACAGGTTGAGAGTGTCTGCTTTTCCTCAAACTCTTGGTCAAGTATTATGAAGTGGTCGGGAGCCTCTAGGAGTCGCTTCTCCAGTCTTCTCACATAAAAGCCTCCGTAGACTGGATGGGGCCTGGGCCTGTTGGGGCTTGTCAGTGCTATCAAGTCGATGGAATGAAACGGAATCTGTGGAACTCATGATCTCTGTCAGAGCTTTTTTTTTTTTCTCTCCCACTCTTATGCCAGTGACACTGATAAATTAGGTGTCCTGAAAAAGGCACTAACCTTCCTTTAGAAGCAGATAGCTCCATTTATTTTCTGATATCTACCGCTGTGTTTGTTTCAGGTGTAATTTAGAGCGTTTGAGATAATGCTGCACTTGTACTTAACTATTTAAAAGCGTGTGCTGTATTTTCCATGTGCATCAGCTACCTGTCAGGTCTGGTTCTACACTCTCAGTTGGCCAATGGTGCACAGATGGTGAAGAAATTCCATATGCCAGTCAGTAATGCACTACAGCACTTAGTTTTGGGGTGTTTTTTTCCATGTGTAATCCTTAAAAACTTACCAATTTGTAATATTAGTTTGGCTGGAGGTTTTGTAAAACTTAAATTACAGTGTATTTACTCTTTCCCCCATAAAGACGACATTTGACGACCCCCCCCCCCCCGTACCCTCAACGACAAGTTTTGACACCTCCCACTGAAGACATGATTTGACGACCATTAGAACAGGGTCTGCATTTCAAATGTAACAGATGTTGATAGGTGGCGGTGACCACAACCCATATTAGACCAACCAATAGGATTAAATAATACATTTTCTTATTTTTTTTATTTTTTTCCCCCCTTTATTTCTTTTTTTAATTTATTTTTTCTTTATTATGTTTTTTTTATTTAATTGCTTTACATTTTTATTTTCAGTTTTTTTATTTTAAAAAAATAAAAAGTATAATAATATGTTTTCATTGGCTTTTCTGGAAGTTTGCTTGAAGCAGTGACAATTTTAGCCACTGGAAAAAGAAGCAACGCACCAGGAAAAACTAAATGTTCCATAGTAACATAAATATGAATTATTCCTAGTAGGCATCCAAGGGGGAAAGAGTTAAACGAATAATGCAGTAAATTACATGTGAATAATGTGTTTTAAATGGCATTTTATGTGCTGACAGTCATGAGTTGTATGTTTTTCAATTAAAATCATCCATGGGGAAAATAGAGCTTATTAGAGAATTGCTATTAACTTCCATTTTTTTCCCTGTAAATGCAAATGCAGGGTCAAGAGCTTCCTTTCCCCTGAACTTTTCCATACTTCCTTCTATACATGTTGTGTCAAGCTGTTTGCTATGACAGATTAGAAAAACAGCTGGGCAATATCTAGCAGGAAGAGGGAGGTAGACGGCGAGATTTTGGCTTGGTGTTTGTATTTTTCGAGTTTTAGTTTGTTTGGATCTATTCATCATTTTTTTCCCATCTGCAGTGTACTCGTCATCTGAGCAGCGCTGGATGTTTCGTTATAACACGTTAATGGAAACAGCGCTCAGTTGAATGTTTAGACAGTCGGCTGTTTTGCCATTCCTTTTGACTTATGGTGGCTTGGTGTATCTTTTCTGAGTGGTGTTGACTTAAAAGGAAGCGGTGTTGAAGAAACTGTATATGCCTACTCAGCTGGGTGTTTATTTAACTCTTTGGCGATGGCAAAGTCATACTTTGGCATGGAAGCATAGAATATGCTGTTTAGATTTGGCTGATTATTCATGTATGCTGCAGCTGACAACTCGGTCCGGAACTGCTATGACAGACAGGAAATTATTTCCACTTCATGCAATGAACCCATTCCGGGGTGAATAATATTGCATTATTTCTCACATGTGAAATTAATCATTCATTGCTGTAACTTTTCTATACTATATATTTCTACAACTGAAAAAGAAAAAGTTATAAAGTTAGAGCCAATTGAGTTGAATCGAATTAAGTGATAAAGACCCAGGACTACTTTTGTTTCAGTTCCCAAAGAAAATTTTCTCTATATTTAACCTTTTTTTAACCCATAAAGACCTAAACATCCACCATCTACTAAAATTATCTGCTGATATAAACTGTTTAATCCCTGTTGATCCACTAATCCATGTAAATAATTGGTATAAAATACAGTTATTCATTTTTTCTTGGTTGTCAAATGTGACCTGCTGGACTTTCAGAGGCTCCATAGTTACCATGGAAACACAGTTATCTTCTACAACATTGATTCACCAGTAAAACCCATGCAGTTGGATCAATGAAAGTGGATGGACACACAGGGTTTATGTTCAGTTAATGAGAGATTTTGCAGAAAAAGTCACTTTTTCTTTAGTTTTCTCTATTTTTGATATAATATTCCTCAAACTTTTATGAACATCTACATGATTAGTAAACTTCATGTTGGAAAATACCTGATTTTTACTGAAAAATCACAAAATACATAAGATATTACTACAATAAATGGTGATAAATCACTTATGGATATATAAATATAGAAAAAAACTCATTTGGGAAGTGATACTAATGTCACACTGGGTCCTTATGGGTTACAGAGAGGATGTGACTCTGAGCTACTAAGCCTGGGTGGCTTCTTTGGTCTGATGGATAAAAGATCTATGACTCTTGACATTCTTCTGCCCCATGACGCCGCTCTTACCAGCTGTTCCCATGTTGACAACATGTGTTGTTTTGACTTCTGTCTTTAAAACCTCCCTGCAAAAGAAGAGCATGAAATGAAAAGAAAAGCAGCCAGGATGTTCTGTCAATCTCAATTTCTTTGTCTCATCTGCTGTTTAATACATGTACTAGAGTCCCAGTGATACCGATAAAACTGCAAGAAGAGACACAACACTATCTCACAGTGCATTCAGTTCTATTTATCTCTTGGTCCTTGCTTATGTAGAGGTTTTTTTTTATGAGACTCATTGACTATAATCAGCAGGTTTTGTTCAAAGATACTTTATCTCACAGCCTTGACAACGTAAAGCCAGGGATATAATTCTAGTCTCCCTTCACACTGTCTACTCCTGTACTCTTGCAAGTTTGTTCTTGCTCCAGGTCAGCACTGCGCTCCTTTGAAGAGTCACTGTAGCTACAGATACCATATGCTTGGCATTACCATCCTTTTGCGTTCAGAGCATGCGGCAGTGTGATTGGAATTCAGCCCTGGTGCTCACATTTTAAGAAACTTATGTCCAACAAATACACCATTAATGCCACAATAACCTTTGAACAACTTTTTATACTAACAGGACATGTTAAAGTTTGATGGTACAGTCATAACTCTGTGTTTTATGATGAAAATGTTTGAATTATGTTGTTGTGGATTAGTTTAGTGACAGAAAAAGCATGTATAAGTACTATAGATTAATTCCTTTAGCATTCTCTAATCTGAAGAAAACGCTTTGTTTTTCTTAGATCCATCATAAACCAGTGCTTGCCAAACACTCAAATCTACTTTTATGACCAAACAAAAAGGCTTTATAAGTGTAATTATAGCTCTCGCAGTAATAAATGTTTTGATGCAGTGCTGGAGGCTGATAAATTACTGATAAAATAAATCCACATTTTCAGTCGAAGCGGTTTTAATGTGAGCCAAAATGTTTGAATGGTTCTGTGGAATTTACCCTCCGTCTGTGAGGTACTGTATTATCTGCTCTGACTGCCATACTGGCAGAGTGACAGATATTTAAACTCAAGTCAAGTTTCTCTTGGATGCTTAACAGTTTCCATGTGTCGTATTGGCTTACCTGTTAGCGGAGAGAAAAGTGGGTGGGGTCATGCTGAGGTTGCCGTCTGCCAGTCCTAGACAAAGATCTTGATCTCAAAAAAAAAAAAAGAGTATCTAATATCAGTCTGATTATCCGATTAAAATGTATCCATGAAATCTGCAAGAACATTGTTGGACATGTTCGCATATGGAATCTTTTGCTCAAACTCAGACTTGTATGTTCAAAACTCTCCACTTTTATGGTTTTACAGCGCACAGAATAGGTATAAATTAGTGGGATCTGACTTAGCACTCAATTATGTGATTTGTTCCAGAACCATGAAACTCTATCAGATCAAGAAAAACACTTTATCGCTGCCAAACATAGCAATTAAAGGCTTCTGCTTCTATAGATAGAAACACAGAAAATAAAAATGTTTGTCTTCCTCTGTGGAAATGCTCACTCTACTTAGAAACTTTTTGTTTTTTAAATAGCTGTTTTACTTGGCTGGTTTTCAACTGTGACAAATTTAAAGCAGCTAAGTCATTCCACCTCATAGTAATCTGCATTCTGTGTGGGATTATGGTAGATTTAACCCACCTAATCATGTGAAATTAATTGCTGGGACAATGTGAGAGGGCAAATCTGTCCCGAAAGGGTTCCACTTCCCATGTGACCCACTGATTTATGCAATATGCTTCTTAATTTATCTCTTAAAAAAAACCTCAACACATTTTCCTTATATTAGGAATAGAATATTAACATGACAGATTTAAATTGATCTTATATATAGAAGTGAAGATACTAAACATGTAGCATTTTATCAGTACAAGGGACTAAATCATAACACACAGCATACTTTTTAATATAGATACAAACTTTGATGAGACATGCACACGTTATTTTTAAAGATATGCATCAGATATTCATTATGTATCATGTAGAAGAAACAAAATGAGCTAAACTGTAACTTGTCACATTTTGAGCAGCTAAAAGTAAGTGATAAGTGAAACGGTCCTACCTGAGAGGGTGCTGGTGATTGAAGCCGCCCAGCTGTAGGTCGCAGAAGCAGAGGTCCCTGAGCTCTTTGCCCTCTTCTTGCTTTCAGAGGTGAAGTTGTTCTTTGGTCCCCCCACTCTGTGCCAGTTCTCTGTTCTGTGTGTTACCAGCTCTGATTAACTAATGGCTGACAGATGAGGTTGGCAGGGCGGAGGGAGGAGCACATCGCCATATAGCGAATTTTCTCCCACAGTTAAAATGCAGATACAGTTCAGCTGGGGAGCATAGCCCGTATGGCTGTGATTTCCTTTCTTCCTCCCTTTTTTTTTCTTTCTCTTTTTTTTTTTTTTTTCCTTCTTCTTTTACAGCAGTAAGGAGGGGCTATAGCACCCCTCCTCACCCTCCCCACCCCCAGCATGTTTGCCTGTCTCTGCTCTTGTCTGAGGTAGAGGTAGTTCTGTTATCATTTTTGTTGAGCGTGCGCGCGGCGGGTATGTGAATCTGCCATGCTCACTCAGCTCCGGTCCGGCTTTGATGTTCTTCGTCAGCTGAGCCAGCCCTGTGTTTAAAATGCCTCGGTAATTACAAAGTGTATGATGCGTGTGTGTGCAGTGTCAACCGCACTCTAAAAGAAAAGGCAGGAGGTGGCTTTGTCTGAAGGCTGTTTCAGATAGACGCCGCAAAAACGAGTGTGCAACCCAACCCTTGACCTGCAGATCTTTGCACCGTAAAACAACTGTGAGGCCCAGAAAAAAATGAATAAAAGGAAAATAAATCTGGAGACCAAGTTCCAAGATTAGGTTTTATGTAAAGCGGTGCAATATATCGTTTGAGCATCATCATCACAATGTAAGTGTGCGTAATAGTCACATCACAGGTCCTGCAATGTAGGAGGGAAATGAACTCAACTTGTTTTTGTCTAATTTTAACATTGACATTTTAATTTTGACACACACTGCACACAGCCATCGACAAATCACAACTGTTCAGTTTGCTGAAGCAGACCATGCCCCTGGACATGGAATGAGTTGCTGGTAACAACATTGGAAAAATGAGCAACGAACAAGAGAAAATCATTGAAAACGAAGAAGAAAATCACTGAAAATAACAAAGAAAATCACTGAAAACAAAGAAAAAAATCACCAAAACAAAGAAAATCACTGAAAACAAAGAGGAAAATCACCAAAAAGAAGAAGAAATCACCAAAAACAAAGAAGAAAATCACTGGAAAAGAGGAAAAAAGTCACCAAAAACAAAGAAGAAAAATCACTGGAAAAGAGGAAAAAAGTCACCAAAAACAAAGAAGAAAAATCACTGAAAATTAAGAAGAAAATCACCAAAAACAA